>JAQBSW010005068.1:0-61354 GCA_029291075.1 Eudiplozoon nipponicum | reverse complement strand
ACTGGCGACTCATCAGTAGGAGCCGATAATGTGCCCTTTACCCATTCTATATTTGAGTGAGGAATGTGGGCATATAGGACGCTTAAATCTCCTAGACGAATGTGTAAACCTGCGGTAGTGAAGATAACATCATATAAAGCCTCGACAATGCGACTTCAACGATAACTCACTCTATTTAAAATATATAACGAATCTGTAAAGGATACCAACACTATAGCTATTTTGTCAGTACCGATACCAACATTATAGTACCGACATGTACATGATACTAACACTGGTTGTCGAGTCGATACATGGCACCTACACGATGGATTTCAATGTATGCCATAGCTCACCAAAATTCAGAATTACAACTCTTTCTGAACACCTGTTGCTCCAGTAAATCCATACACTCTGGCTTTGATCGATATCAGTTATCACATTTCGTGGTAATCATGACATCATTCAATTAAATATATAACAGTTAGATACTGTTTGTGGCGAACTAATATATATATATATATATATATATATATATATATATATAATTATGTATTCGGTGTTGCGCACCTAGCAAAAAATTAGTTCGATTATGATCAGAAGAATAAACCAAAGACAGAATGAACGGATAGTATAATCTGGTGCACATTCGTTCCGTGCTTACTGGCAACTCATTAGTAAGAGCTGGTAATGCGCTCTTTACCCACTCTATATTTGGTTAGGTGTGTTGGAATATAGGACGCTAAAATCTCCTAGATGAATGTGTAAACCTGCGGTAGTGAAGGTAACATCATATAAAGCCTCGACAATGCGACTTCAACGATAAGTCACTCTTTATCAAATATATAACGAGTCTGTCAAGGATACCAGCGCTATGGCTATTTTGTCAGTACCGATATGTACATGGAACTAACACTATGGTTGTCGAGTCGGTACATGACACCAATACGATGGATTTCAATGTATGCTGTAGCTCACCAAAATTCACAATTACAACTCTTTCTGAACACCTGTTGCTCCAGTAAATCCATACACTCGGGCCTTGATCGATATCAGTTGGTGAAGCTAACATCATATAAAGTCTCGACAATGAGACTTCAACGATAACCCACTATATATTATATATACGGAGTTTGTAAATGATACCAGCACTATGGCTATTGTGTCAGTACCGGATACTATGTCTAAAATCATCAAATTTAAGGGTCCAAGTCGCACTAGAGTATAATAAATCTACGCGTACAGATGCATTGTAAGCACGACCTATAAAGTACTGTTAGATACTCGCATTTTACCATAAATGGCGAAGTTTCAAGAAAGCTAATCTAGCTTTTGTTTTTCTCGTACTCATCTCGTCAGACTTATTGTCTGAGTTTTTGTTAGAACTGCTAATGTATGGAAACCTGTCAAATATATCTAGATCTTCATTCTGCAGTCGCAGAGTTAAAGTGAGTATTGGATGATCCTGTAAAATGATCTTATATTTAGTGTGCGAATTTCATACCGAAAGATTGAACGTCGTCTGATAATCTATTCAAGATACCCGGAGTAGAATCTCGATTGTCGAATAATAATACGATATCCTCTGGATAGTCAAGATCGGCTAGTTTACAGCCCGGGAGAGCCTCAACAACTGCATCTTGAACGCGTGGAAGTGTCTTTTATTACAAAATTAATTGAAGAACACCACTGCTGGTTGTAAATCTATGCGTTAATTCTCTGTAGATCATAACACGACCGTACGTGTCTGTGTAGAGGGCGCGTATAATATTAGCAAATTTTGTACGTTCAACACTTTTCGATAGAATATCGAATAAAACATTGCAATAAACTTTTTCAGATGCACTCTTGAAGTTTAGAAAGACGGCTATTGTGGGACGGCATTAGAAATGTCGCTGTTCAAGAACTTGCCTTGACGTAAAAATATTATTATATACAACCTCGTCCTGAGCGGAATCCGGCATGTTCCTCTAGTATGGGATTTAAATGAAGCGCTGAGACGACGAAGGATAATTGAAGCAAATATCCTAGACACGACTTAAGTCAAACTAATACAACGATGGTACGGTCGCTTTATTGCATATAGTACGAAAAAGGTTAGTCAGTGCTCCCGAAATTATATCGCCTATATCCTTACATAATCCTAAAATCAAATCATCAGGACCTTCGGCTTTGTGACGTTTAATTGATAGGATTGCATCCCGTATTTCTATATCTGATGGTTCTTCGAGATTAACATTCCACACTTTCGATACAGGCATACTTTCGGGAATCCGAACAGACACAGGTGTCCTTGAAAATTGATCTTTGAAGATGGTTATTAATATCATTTATCGTTTTGCTAACTTTTAATTTTCTTGTAAATGTTGCGCGAAATAGTTGGAGCATACAGCGACTATTACCTGACGCGAATACTTCTTCCAATTTTTCAGTCTTTCTGGTCCAAAAGGAATCAAAGATCGACTTTGTAAATTGCGCTTAATTTGACGTCTTACGTTGCGACGAATATTGTTATAAGCCGAGTCAGATCGATTATGGCGTCTTGTATCGAATAGTTCCGTACAGATAAACAATTCATTTTCTACGGGGACCTGCAATGTGCATAGTGAAACTTATTCTGGTCCAAAGTTAATGGCTAACGAGGATCAAACAGGAATTCATATATAAGTCATGCAAAACCGGATATCCAGCTCTCACCTTTAGTAGCGTCAAATATATTGTTCTTGACTGGGACTGTCGACTGTGCAATTTCTCTGCACCTGCGAATATAGCATTTATTCAGCTGTCGCAACATTTATGTAAATTGTACAATTAAACAATCATTGATTATGTGGGTAGTAATAACAATCATTTATATTATGTTTGCCTGCTTAAAATATTCATCAATCATATGGCATGTATAGGAGTTGTGTAGGCGACATTCACAGTCAGGTATAGTTAGACTGACGGTAGCTGTGCTATGTCGTGCGACTGGTTATATGTAATGGGATTGGTGTTTGTCTCAAGTTGATAAAGTTTATCTATAGGATGGTTATTACCGCCTGCGCAATCAATGATTGCTTAATTCATATTTCTATTTGTACTACTTAATGCTCATATTTGGTCATCGTGAACTACAATGTATATGTATTCAATAGGATTGGTTTTGTTTAGGGTCCACAGTTTGTAATTAAAACTAAAGGTAGCGCAACGGAAAAGCTTGAGAATTGCATTTCCAACAAATTATCTTTGCTAAAATGAAAAAAGATTAAGTATTCAGAGCACAATTATTGCAGTTTGATGGGACACACACAACTAGACTATGCTTTACCAAATATGGAAAAATCAGACGTTCTTTTGAGACAGTTTATCAATGACAGTCACGCCACCGCACCAATTTTCCAATTTATTTGCTAACCTATTAAATTACGTAATATATCACTTATTCGAGTACAGCTTGATAGAATCTTTTGGATTTGTTTAAAGGCAGATCGTTTGGACGTTAAAAATCTTTGGATATTTTATTTTTGATGTAGGGTCGTTGTTTACTAATATCCTCTGTAATTTTTTTCTGGAAATATACCCTTATAATATGAATGAAGCAGAGTTCGTAACATAATTTTACTTCCGTTGGTCTGATATTTAAATCGCTTGAATTTACACCAATACGGCGTTTATGGATAGGCTCTGCTTTGGCTCCAATCATGACTGGCATGTTAGAACAAAATTATTTAGTAATGGGAAACTTTACAACAAGTATGTATTAGGTGTTGCGAAACTAGTAACAAATTATTTCAGTTGTGACCAGAAGGATAAACCAAAGGCAGCATGAACGGAAAGTGTAATCTCATGCACATTCGTTTCGTGCTTACTGGCAACTCATCAGTAGGAGCCGATATTATGCCTTTTAACCACTATATATTTGGTCAAAGAATGTGGAATAGTAGGACGGGACCAAATATATAGTGGTTAAAGGGCGTAATACCGGCTCCTACTGATGAGTTACCAGTAAGCACGACACGAATGTGCATGAGATTACACTTTCCGTTAATGCTGCCTTTGGTTTATCCTTCTGGTCATAACTGAACTAATTTGTTACTAGGTTCACAACACCTAATACATACTTGCATATATATTAGTTCTCCGCAACAAACTGTATTTAACTTTACAACAATTTTGTTGACATATTTTTGTTTGTGAATGCAGTGTATGTGCTGGAAATCAGATTAATAAATTGTTATAAATAGCATCACAATAATCGCTTATCAATTGAAAATGAGGATGAAACTAGAATTTGTTGATATGCATCTTAAACTTAGAACTGGAGACATTGTACAATTAGTTTTTTTACATAAGCACTTTCTCACCATATTTTATTTATAAGAATAAACTTTATTATGTGATGAAAACTTTGAGAATCATTGTTAAGTGGATAAGAGACTAATTTTATTCACATACAATGCAAAAGCGAAGAAGAAACAGAACGTGTTTACTACTGATGGCTCTTCAATGGATTCAGCTGACTTAGGTGTGATTATATCTGTAACTATTGCACCCGCATTCTTTGTTGTCTACAATTGATTCGTGTTTGTGGTGAATCTTATTTTGATAAATGCTGCTGCAGATTTGTTTTAAAAAAGATTGCGTTTCGCGTACATCTATAACTTAACGTATATTGTTGCACAGATCCTGCGAATATGCTTCTATATTTGGAGGTTATTGCTAGAGATAGACGCCCTAAGCAATAAAAAACAATTTGTTCGTGCAATTTTGTTGCAATGGGGGATTTCCTAGATGCACGCATGATTATTTTGAGTCATTTACATTTTTTAATTATGGAATAATACTTTTGTGTAGTATATTTCTTTTAATCCAATAAATTGTTATATAAGATAAAACGAAATCGCTTGTCCAATTTCTAATGTTTGAAATATAATCCTTAGGAATACGTTTTACTAATTTGAGATTTCTATACTACACTAATCTTGTTGTGTCGTTGAATGACAGGAAATGAAATATTTGTCTCAAATTTTAATAGCGAATAAATTATTATTATTATTATAGTTATATAAGGAATTTGTGTTTGTGTAGTGCTGTCGTTGTTCGAGTGGATACCACAATTGACGGCTGAGAGATAATTGATAGCACTTGTGGATCAGTAAAATGGCGATTTCTTTACATTTCCAGGTGCAAATCTTGTTTTTTAATTGAATGATGGGTTTTCCCTGGTCCCGTGACTCGGCAGCCGCCCTTTCAAAGCTTGTCTGGAATGTTTTTGAATTGAGATCAGGTGATATTTTTCTGAATTTTCAGGACTTTATTCAAAGTCCAGTTTTCAGAGTTGACACCGTACTCGCAGAAGGCACAACTTGTGGCAAATAACGGTTCGTTAACCTGATGCGTTCTGTAATATTTCCACTTTTCTTACTGCATTACTAACATAATCATGAATAATTTTCTGTGTTTTGCTGAATTGCACTAGCCAGATACACGTGCGAAACGCACTCTACTCTAGCAAATCAGTTATTTTTGGTTCCTTCCGTCGTGATTAGCACATTTTAGTGTTGTGAAAATTTCATTTATCGTATGTTTGTAAGCTCATTCAAGATTAAGTTTATTAAATTTCCTAATATAAAATCAAAATATAATTACGATATTGCAGACTTATGTCTTGTTTGTATTTATTGAAAGTGGTCAATTCAACGGAAAAAGAATGCAAAATGATCATTTATAGAAGGGTCTGAGTCGAGGGTTAGCGTGTCCGGGCCATTGGTATGGCAGCGTCTGTCGACACAATCATACTATGTTCGATTCTGTTGATCTCCGATATAGTAGAATGATTGTATGGACATTCAAAAGAGAAAGTTAGACGGAATAGGATTTGCGTCACATTTTTCATAGTGTCGCAGCGTAGTTACCATCGGCAGGCACACAGAGGACTCGGCGGCTTTTGTTAGTATTCCGGTATGCAATTCGTTCGTGTGGGCCTTGGCTTTAATGTATATGTTTAAATATAAGTATAAACTATTAACTTGTGCTTAAATCTTGTAAATGTTTCTAAAAATGCCATTTTAGCTCAATTTTACAAACCGTCTGTGTTCTGGGATATTGCATACTACCGTTAGTTGTATCTCTTTTTGGCTGCAAATCGATGAACCTTCTACTGTCCAGCTTTTCGTCATCAATCTGGCTACTTCTAATTCGTGCTGTTATGGTTGCTGGCGGACTTGCATACTCGCTCTTTTCATCCTACGTGTTTCTGATGCCTTCTCAAACGAAAAGTCGCGCGGCGCTAGCTCTGTATCCTGTGTGCCTCTTTTACTCATTTATCGGTGTTCTTGTTGTATCAGCATAGACAATAGGTTCTGTATTTTACGCCAAAATTTGATTTTCCTTCAAATATAGATATGGTAAATTTAAGGTGTAATTACTGCTTGTGTATTTTAAGGTATGCTTTACGTCTTATTTAATTGTTCGTTTAGGGATGTGCGCTTTTTTAATTATGCTGTCTCTGAATGTGATTTTAATTTCTCACTATTTCTATTTAATCTAATTCCTTATGGCTTTCATTATTAAAATATAGACAAACCTTTTTAGATTTTTTAATCAACTGTATTTAAATTTTGTATCTACGTACATAAATGTATAAATCGTAGTTTGATCAATTTACTTAAAATCCAGAGGTATTTGATTAACTCGATGACGGTTTATTTAAATTTGCAAACAATTTTTTAAAGTAAGATATTTTAACCAAACGCGATCTTAAATTAATCAGCGTGTCTTATGCCTATTCTTCATATGATATAAAGGTAAATATTCTGGGATCTGACGATCTTTGGCCTCGTCATAATCAGTGTAGTAGTATACCAACATGTAAAATGATTCTCACAATTACATAAATATGAATAATGTTCCTCACCGATACCTAGAGCAGTGCACAATCTGTTGGGAAGTCGTATCAAGTTTTTTTTGCTATCCGAACCTTGGCTACCACGTGACTATCTATTTAATACAATCTGTAAATTGCGCGTTAAAGCAGTGTCGCCGAGTTCCGATAGTACCAGAAATGCTTATGCTACTCATTGTTCATTAGCCATGGAATGTTCTATGGCTGCACCCCGGTAAATTAGCTAGCAATATCAGCTGATCGAAGGAATGAAGCTGTTTTACAAACGATTCATAACCCAGATAAAAGTAATGGGCTATTATTGACTAACTTAACAACAGAATGACAATAAATAGAAATGAAACAATGTCGTATCTACCAGAACTATTTTTTGCATATTAAATTTTATGACCTACAAAACCCTTGTCCTTCGGATGGATGCCTGGAGCTCAAGTGGTACTATTGAAGTATAAAATTGTACTCGTATCTGACGACATAAAGATTCAATTTTAATACTAGTTGAAAAGCGGTTACTTGCGGAACTCAAACAGGAAACAAATGGTATGTTAATGCTGATTTCTTGCGGAATAAGTTTGGGTCTTGTAGACTATACAAAATGTGTCTAGTGCCTGCATCAATTGTTTGGCGTTATTTTGAACCAGTTTACTATCTATATAATGTGGAATATTTTCTAAAAAAACAATGGTCTGTATAAGAAACTCTAATAATCGAATTTTTACGACTGTCTGCATACATCCGATATGTCTATACTTTCATTATTATTAAGCTTATCTTATTTGCTTTAATTCCCTATCACATTTTAAGTCTAAGATAAATTATGTGATAGGATTTCGTTTTTGAATATCGGTTTCTTAGTGTACAATTATGTTAGTATTGTTATTTGGAATATTTGCTGTTTGAAGGCAATCTGCTAGACTCATTTCGTCCTCTCAGCCATCGAATCTAATGTGTTCAATACTGATTTAGTGTTCTGCCTTTATTCCTCATAATATACACGTTGTCATATAATTTACTAACTGAATGTTTGTGGTTAAATTTCTCAAGCTTAACACACATTGTTTTATGCGAATAAATGATCAGACATAGTTTACATGTATTATTGCTTGATTCATTGTTTTCTTTAGTTTTGATGCTGAGATGAATTGGAACAATTTGCAACAGTTCCATTTTGGTATGGTCTGTGTTCATTGAATGGTTTTGTTTCAAGTAGAATAGTACATTGAATGTATTTCCTAGTGAGCAAAAGTATATTTAGTTGGTATTGTTAAGTCGATGGCACTTCACAACACCAAGACTTGTTTGACTTGCCGTGCGAAGTTAACATCACCATGATCATTTCCATTTGTGTCGCAGAAGGCACTAATTTGAGGTTTGCTTGAATTTTAAATCGTAACTTCATTTGTATGTTTACACAGCTCGATATAAATTTACTTGTTCGAGTGCCCTAAATGCCATAGTTTTATCTGATAATTTTTGCTAGTTATTCTTTATTTCTTAACCATGATGCTATTGTCTTAAAATGCTATTGTTAAGAAAGTGTTTATTTAATAAACTTATCAGTCTTTCAGTTACTTATTCTGATTATTTAAACAATCCCGAATAAGTAATATACTTTTTTGTACAAAACTGTTTATTCCCTTTTATGAAAACGGTTTATTCTAACTATTATTTAGTTTGTTTTCATAAATGAAGCCAGTCGTATTGACAACAAGTTCAAAGTATGGTCTCTGGAATTGATGTCATTGCATATATATATATATATATATATATATATATATATATATATATATATATATATATATATATATATATATATATAATTAAAAGGCGATACAGCCCGAAAATAAAAATTGGCAGAAAATAGTTGGAGTGCATCACCATTAAACTACTAATAGGGTACACGTACGCAATTACGAAATAATCAATCGGCATTCGGATTTATTCATCACAGTTCTATAACCATCCCTAATGTCACAATAGTTCAGATACCACGTTCCATAGGGAGGTTTTTTTGAAATTGGCATTTATATATTATTAAACTAACATCGGTTGCGCTAGCAGTGTGAACATTTACTTTTAATCAAGGTTTCGATACAACAATTCTCATACGCATGCTAGTGATGTATATGCAGTTTTAGCATCCAATTTGTACCATAATTTTCTGCAGGGCCAAGTTTAACTAAAGTATAATAAAACTGAAGTTACGTATTCATCGTACTCTCTACCTTTGAGTCAGAGTGAAATACTTGCCTTTCTCAATAAATGTCGAAGTTTGGAGAAAATTATTCTTTTTTTCGCTTCGTCATTCATATTGCTTAAGTTACTGATACTGCTTAGCCTTTCAGGTAAGTCAAGACCTCGCATTGCAGCCGCACAGTAGATGTGAATAGCGGGTGATCCCTTATATTTAGAGGATACAAAAATCATACCGAAAGACAACCAATGATAATCTCTTCAAGATGGCGAGGGAAGATTTTTAGTTTTCGTATAACATTACAATAGTCTGCAGAGTAAAGATCCGTGCACCTTGACAACACGAAGGGTTGCTTCTCATAATAGAATAAAATACAAAATTAAGCAAAAAGTGGATAAATGGACAGCTTTGTCGAACACCACTGCTGCTGGTAGTAAACTTGTGGTAATTCGCTCCAGCCATTAACGCGAGCAGAAGTGCTTTTGTAGAGAACGCATATAATATTTACAAATTCGATGGGCTAAACACGTTTTGGACAGAATATCAAACGGAAAGTTACAGTCCGCTGAGTCAAATGCACCATTGAAGTATAAACAGTAGATTAGTAGGAAGGCGATATAACGTTCGCCGCTGAAGAACTTGCCTTACTGTGAAAATATTATTTATACAACCTAATCTTGCCTAGAATGTGATTTACGCAGCGTAAGATAATCGAAACAAATAACCTAATAACGATGGATAGTACACGCATTAAAGATGATCGAACAATTCCAAGCAACCACCACGGTTTCCTCATACCATATAGTACCTAAACGGCTAGTTAAATTACGTAAGCACTGTCCTTAAATATGTTCGGAAGCAAATCATCAGAGCTTTCAAGTTTGTGACTTTTAAAATGTACGAAGGAATTTCTTATTCATGATTCTGCTGGTTGTCTAAGATTAGCTTTCCACTATTCTGATACAGATGCGCATTCAGGGATCTTAACGAGACTACACAATTAACCAGTTGCTAAATTATTATTAAGGTAACTTTTAATTCTCACGTACTTCAAGCATTGCTTTATTTTTACGCTTCTCTGGAACAAAACGATTTAACGTCGATTTTTAAACCGCGTTTAATTTGGCAAACTGCAGCTCTTCGAGTATTACTATAAACAAGCTCGAATGAATTTGATACGTAGTTTCGATAATTTCAGGTATCCAAATTTCTTAATTTTCGAGAGCTTACAATGTCAAAACAGAAGCACCCGCATTGTGTACGGTACGTCAAATCTCTGCCTGCATTAGATTCGAAATTTCACCATTAAAATCTGTTAACATTTATTTTAGAATATGTTTATATCTTTGTTGGAAAGACTGCCGTTCGCGATTTATTAAATATACTTGAGGTTTATACTTATTTAGATTTTCGTAAAATTCACGTGAAAATATGCAAAATATTCCAAAACAAGCGACAGTACTTGTTGCAATCATACCATCTGTAAATAGTTTCTACATTATATATTTTAGTCGTTTGTTACAACACCTTAACATAAATCTGAAGTTTTTTTACATAAGTATAATCTATGCTACGCACAGCTATCCAACAGTCGTTCGCCATAATGGTTGCGCGTAAAATTCATTTTTTCTGCAACGTGGATGATATTCTGCCTCTGTTAGGTACCAAAAATTCTTGCTCTACTTAGAAGAGAACTAATGTTGTTTCAAAACGCGTGCTTGTTCTCGATTGTGCTGAAATCGGTAGGAGCCTATACATAAGCAAAAAACGAGTAACCGACAAAAATCTGCGGCAAGATTTACATGGATCCATGCAGTTAAATAAGTATCATTCCGTAAATTATGAAATATAAATTCTCCACTTATTTTAGCTTAAGACAAGATGTTCAGAGCGAAAATTCCGTGGATAATCATTGTGTATTCAGTACAGTGATAAACATTGGATACTATTTTTTTTAGTTTCAGATAATTTATCCAACGCAAGTGCTACAGCTTCTTGTTGCCAAATTATTTTTAGGATTCAATGCGCTGACGCTAAAACCTAACCCGAGTACAATGAATGCTATTTTATGTGAACTATTTTCGATATTTGGATCATAGCATCTAAAAGATCATTATTGTTATACTAAAAAGACCAAAGATGAAGAAAATGCAGAATCGGAAATGAAGTTATCTGAAGTATACTGATTTAGATTATCCATCCAGAAATACTCAGCAGGTAAGGCGAGCTTTTTATCTTGCACCAAGGATGTTACAATTTTGATTCATCATAGTTCGTACTTTTCGCAGTAAAAGAACAATAGGTCACCCTGTCCTAGTCTGAATGGTTTTTATTCCGTTTTCACTCTTTCAGACAGTTTGCCCAACAAAACAGATAAATCTTATCTTCTTCGGTGCTAATGGCCAAAATTAAACATAATAGTGATATGTATATCTGCACTCTTAAACTTAGTTCATGATTTTTTATGTACAATTGCTGTTAAATGTTTGTTACTGGGCTAGACTTATAGCCACAGACCAACAAAAATTGAGCACTATCGTATTCGGGTTGGTTTATTCGAATAGCCCTTAAATCATTTCTGGGTTTATATAAGACTGAAGTAAATAATTTCATAACTGTTACATACATTGCCACTCGTACACTTATATGTTCATTTATACATACAATATATATATATATAAATATATATTTATGATGTCCATTCCTTTTTAATTAAACAGTATTCTTATAATTAGGAAAACACAAATAACAAAGTGGATAAAGGCCATTTATTTCGTGAATACTAATCATCTCTTATACAATCATACATATTTATACATTTTGTGTTTTCATTTGATTATGCCAGTGGTAACAAATCTGAATCGTTTTTACTGCTGTTTCTTGTTTTGACTAGTTGGTGAGTGTGTATGCGTTTGTTTTTGTGTTTATGCGTGTTTGCATGTAAAGGTCATTCTCGCAGTATTGCGAAGTGATGTCTGATATCTTGTCATTATTGTTTTGATAGCTTGAGAATTAACCATTTGTGCGCATTGTTCACTGTTACATATACAAGTGCTATTTTTCCCAATATAGTTGATCGTTTCATCTCGTTGCGCATCATCGAAACATTGCACGTATGTTCTCCAGACGTAGCATTCAAAGTAATTACTAAATGCAAAAACAAAAGGGAGCTAGCCACATACGAAGCTTATGGATAAACAAATTGCAGCCGGATTTATGTAATCAGAAGAAGCACGTACAAGCATTGAGCTTGAGACTGGATGTGACACACATAATTTGATTGGTTTCTTTTCCCTCTCTATGTTCAAATTTTTCTATCTTGCTTTGCTTTCCAATTTATATATAAAGGTATGTTCATGAGTAGATATTTGAGAATACCATGAGTAAGAAAATTTCCTTATATCTGATAAAATTTCTTTTTGTTTTTGCACATAAGAAGGGTACAATGAATTTTATTAAAGCTCGCATTTCAAAAGAATATATATATATATATATATATATATATATATATATATATATATATATATATATATATATATATATATATATATATATATATATATGTATATATATGTATATTCAAAGTAAATATACTATACACTTAGGGCGAATTGTAGGTTCAACGAACCCATTTAATTGCTTATAGATATATTTATATATATATGCATAAATATATGACTATATATAAACTTTGATATATAAATATTAACAAAAAACTTCTTGACTGATATAATTTATCCGTTGAAAGATTCACAGTGTTGCTTATATGATATTCATATTGTATATGGTGTAAACACGTGTATATATAATATGGATATATAGATATTTATAATAGATGTGGGAAGAACCTACATTGTTGCTATTATACTTATCTATACATGCGTAGATACAACGTGTGGACGTATATATAAATGGATGTTTTTATAAAATGTGGTTATATATAATTATAAATAAGTATATTATACATATTACGCAGAGACATATATATATATATACATATATATATATATGAAGGATTCTAAATATTCATTTAAGATGTGGGGTGAACTCACATGGTTGCTTAAATGCTTATTTAGATATTCACAAGATATATGTAGCAGATTATTATTAAAAGCGTTTTGATTGATATAATTTATCCGTTGAGGGACTCACAGTGTTGCTTGTATGATATTCATATATATGGTGTATACACGTATATATGATGGATATATAGATATATATTAAAGGTGTAGGAAGAACCCACATGGATGCTTACATGCTTATCTATATATATGTAGAATATATAGCGTGTTGAATTATATATAAATGGATGTTTTTATAAGAAGTGAGTTAGTATATATATATATAATTATAATTAAGTAAATAAAATTTAAAAAAATATATATATATAAAATAATACTAATTTTATTATATAGATATATACATGATTTCGACACAGATATTTTGATGAAGAAACTAATTTATATAGGATATGAGTATTATTGTGTATTTGGTTGAGAGTCGATTTAGTTAGTGTAGACACCGTATTCGGTCAAAACGATAATAATACTATACATTCTATCAACAGTTTTATTAACCTCTCTCTCGGTCTATAACCGATTGCAAGCTGGATGGGATTAGGTAAAATGGGGCATGTGAGGATTACTGCAGGATTGAAATCAAAATTTTGTTGATCTTTCTATGCGTCCGGAACAGAAATTAAATATAAACATCATGGATTGGCGTGTATGTCAATCCATTAGTTGTGCTTATAGTTATTCAATAAAATGTCACTTTAGTAAAATACACATGTTTATAGGTGGTTGTGTGCGCGGAGGGGGACAAGGCTAAGTTTTTTGTATACATTTGAGTATTAGAGACTAGGTATGAAGACCGGATATTAGGAAGACAATTAAAAATACGTTTGGAATTAAAATAAATATAAATATATCTGTCTTGAATGAGGATCCCACATTTGCCACAAGTTGTGTTTTACTCCTGTGCGTATTGTGTCGACCCTGAAGATGAACCTGGAAATTCGGGCTCGAAAATTCGGAAAAAGAACAATGGAAAATCTTGTTCCAACGTCATTTTCAGACAATCAGCTAATTGAAGGCTTAAAGAAGAAGGGACAAGTGAGAACCCATCAATTGAGGCCAAAATTACATCGTCTGAAAATGGAAAAAAATTCAAGATTTTACCGACCTATGAGTGCTATCAATTGTCCCGCACAAGAAAAATGCGGTCAAATCCACAACAAGAAGGACAGCACTGAGCAAACAAATGAATCTTTTAAATTTAAGCAAGCTATAATATAAAATAGGAGAACGCGGAATTTCTTTAAAAATCTAGCACGGTTATGTACTGTCAGTTTATTCGGACACAATAAATTCTAGATATATTTTGAATTTTTGCGGGGTGCCAGCTTCACACTCTGAGGTGCAAATTTGCATAAATATGCTATTGTGAGTATTTTGTTATGTATATGTGACTATTGGCCTGGTGATGGTACGGGAAATCGCGTCCCGAAACGTTGCCAGAGTGGAAAGAACCGCATTTACTATGGTTGGTATGAACGATGTTGAAGCCCTCGGAAGAAAGGTACGAATACGCACCCAGCTCGATCGAAGACATAACAGATACGGATACGGAAATTGTGATCAATCTGATCTTTGTGAAGCTGTTGGTGTAAAGCTAAAACCCGCCTACGCAAAACAGCAGTATATCAAAACCTTGTATTATTGTTGATCCCTAACGCAGTTTCGAACATCTAGTTATTTTCATTAAGATATTTTTTATCTCAAGGCATGCTCACATTATGTTTTGCGCTTTTTTATGCTGGGATATTGCTGTGATATTTGATTTGATCCACCTCGAATATCTTTCTCAAAGATTTCCAAATCCGCGATTAACCAGCCGTTTTATGCAGTTTTATTCTTGAGAATAAATTCGCCCGCGGCAATGTCTCGTGACCTTATTAATCTAACAAGTCCAAGATATTACATTTTTATATCTGATAAAATTTCTTTTTATTTTTGCACATGGAAAGGTTTGCATGCCAAAAGAATTTTCTTTTTCCTTTACAAATATCATTCACAATTCACAAACTGAATCGATGTTCCAAATCACCCAAGGTATTTTGAAATACCTTACGTACTATGCAATTTTCATTCAGTACTCTGATATTATTGAAGTCATATAACAAACAATACTTACATATGGACAATTTGAAATGGTTTTACCTCTTCGAGCCAGATATCAGCCTTTTTTATAGCGTTATTTCTTGCGCCAGTGTAAAGAAGTCCTTGCTATACTTAATTTGTAGCATAGCTACACGATCTGTAAGAATCTACGCGCATCAATGAAATCACTCCACGAGTTTTTATGTTCTACATCTGGAAATGAGATTTTTTTGCAAAACGGGCATACCTCCATAAATAAGCTTTTTCTCGATAAAATCGCATTAAACTTCATTCGAATTATATTGAAAAGAAGCGTTATTTACTTGATGACTAATGATGCAGTACCAGGCTTGCTTCGTTTTATTTTAAATTCATTTATCTCATCGTAGTAACAATAATTTTTTAACAGAAAGTTGATAGCGTTACAATTAGTAGTTCCTGGCAGTTCTATTTAATCGTCAACTATATCAATATTTATTATTTCAGTCTTATTGGCCTTGCGAATTGGCCTGATTAAAATCCGTCTTATTTCGGAAATGGAAAGGCCAGTCAGATCCTAAATTTTAATAGCGATAAAAGCCCTACTATTTAAGCAAGCTATAATATAAAATAAAATAGGAGAACGGGAACTTCTTTAAAAATCTAGCACGGTTATGTACTGTCAGTTTATTCGGACACAATAAATTCTAGATATATTTTGAATTTTTGCGGGGTGCCAGCTTCACACTCTGAGGTGCAAATTTGCTTAAATCTGCTATTGTGAGTATTTTGTTATGTATATGTGACTATTGGCCTGGTGATGGAACGGGAAATCGCGTCCCGAAACGTTGCCAGAGTGGAAAGAACCGCATTTACTATGGTTGGTATGAACGATGTTGAAGCCCTCGGAAGAAAGGTACGAATACGCACCCAGCTCGATCGAAGACATAACAGATACGGATATGGAAATTGTGATGAATCTGATCTTTGTGAAGCTGTTGGTGTAAAGCTAAAACCCGCCTACGCAAAACGAGTATTGCACAATAAATTCTAAACATACAATAAAAGCCTTTTAATTAATAATCGTTAGATTTTGAATAAATTTTCTTCGTTATTTTTTCTGAGCGCTTGGTATATCCAAAATAATATTATTGTTGATCCCTAACGCTGTTTCGAACATCTAGTTATTTTCACTAAGATATTTTTTATCTCAAGGCATGCTCACATTATGTTTTGCGCTTTTTTATGCTGGGATATTGCTGTGATATTTGATTTGATCCACCTCGAATATCTCTCTCAAAGATTTACAAATCCGCGATTAACCAGCCGTTTTATGCAGTTTTATTCTTGAGAATAAATTCGCCCGCGGCAATGTCTCGTGACCTTATTAATCTAACAAGTCCAAGATATTACATTCTTATATCTGATAAAATTTCTTTTTATTTTTGCACATGGAAAGGTTTGCATGCCAAAAGAATTTTCTTTTTCCTTTACAAATATCATTCACAATTCACAAACTGAATCGATGTTCCAAATCACCCAAGGTATTTTGAAATACCTGAAGTACTATGCAATTTTCATTCAGTACTCTGATATTATTGAAGTCATATAACAAACGATACTTACATATGGACAATTTGAAATGGTTTTACCTCTTCCAGCCAGATATCAGCCTTTTTTATAGCGTTATTTCTTGCGCCAGTGTAAAGAAGTCCTTGCTATACTTAATTTGTAGCATAGCTACACGATCTGTAAGAATCTACGCGCAACAATGAAATCACTCCACGAGTTTTAATGTTCTACATCTGGAAATGAGATTTTCTTGCAAAACGGGCATACCTCCATAAATAAGCTTTTTCCCGATAAAATCGCATTAAACTTCATTCGAATTATATTGAAAAGAAGCGTTATTTACTTGATGACTAATGATGCAGTACCAGGCTTGCTTCGTTTTATTTTAAATTCATTTATCTCATCGTAGTAGCAATAATTTTTTTATCAGAAAGTTGATAGGGTTACGATTAGTAGTTCCTGGCAGTTCTATTTAATCGTCAACTATATCAATATTTATTATTTCAGTCTTATTGGCCTTGCGAATTGGCCTGATTAAAATCCGTCTTATTTCGGAAATGGAAAGGCCAGTCAGATCCTAAATTTTAATAGCGATAAAAGCCCTACTATTTAAGCAAGCTATAATATAAAATAAAATAGGAGAACGTGGAACTTCTTTAAAAATCTAGCACGGTTATGTACTGTCAGTTTATTCGGACACAATAAATTCTAGATATATTTTGAATTTTTGCGGGGTGCCAGCTTCACACTCTGAGGTGCAAATTTGCTTAAATATGCTATTGTGAATATTTTGTTATGTAAATGTGACTATTGGCCTGATGATGGAACGGGAAATCGCGTCCCGAAACGTTGCCAGAGTGGAAAGAACCGCATTTACTATGGTTGGTATGAATGATGTTGAAGCCCTCGGAAGAAAGGTACGAATACGCACCCAGCTCGATCGAAGACATAACAGATACGGATATGGAAATTGTGATCAATCTGATCTTTGTGAAACTGTTGGTGTAAATTTAAAACCCGCCTATGCAAAAAGAGTATTGCACAATAAATTCTAAACAAACAATAAAAGTATTTTAATTAATAATCGTTAGATTTTGAATAAATTTACTTCGTGATTTTTTCTGAGCGCTTGGTATATTCAAAATAATATTATTGTTGATCCCTAACGCTGTTTCGAACATCTAGTTATTTTCACTAAGATATTTTTTATCTCAAGGCATGCTCGCATTATGTTTTGCGCTTTTATATGCTGGGATATTGCTGTGATATTTGATTTGATCCACCTCGAATATCTCTCTCAAAGATTTACAAATCCGCGATTAACCAGCCGTTTTATGCAGTTTTATTCTTGAGAATAATGTCGCCCGCGGCAATGTCTCGTGACCTTATTAATCTAACAAGTCCAAGATATTACATTTTTATATCTGATAAAATTTCTTTTTATTTTTGCACATGGAAAGGTTTGCATGCCAAAAGAATTTTCTTTTTCCTTTACAAATATCATTCACAATTCACAAACTGAATCAATGTTCCAAATCACCCAAGGTATTTTGAAATACCTGAAGTAATATGCAATTATCATTCAGTACTCTGATATTATTGAAGTCATATAACAAACAATATTTACATATGGACAATTTGAAATGGTTTTACCTCTTCGAGCCAGATATCAGCCTTTTTATAGCGTTATTTCTTGCGCCAGTGTAAAGAAGTCCTTGCTATACTTAATTTGTAGCATAGCTACACGATCTGTAAGAATCTACGCGCACCAATGAAATCACTCCACGAGTTTTAATGTTCTACATATGGAAATGAGATTTTTTGCAAAACGGGCATACCTCCATAAATAAGCTTTTTCCCGATAAAATCGCATTAAACTTCATTCGAATTATATTGAAAAGAAGCGTTATTTACTTGATGACTAATGATGCAGTACCAGGCTTGCTTCGTTTTATTTTAAATTCATTTATCTCATCGTAATAGCAATAATTTTTTATCAGAAAGTTGATAGGGTTACGATTAGTAGTTCCTGGCAGTTCTTTATAATAATTAAAATTTGTAGAATTAAGTCACACTGTCTTTCTTAATATTTAGTGACGTATAAACGTTCCGTGTTGCTGTTGATTATCATTCGAGTATTATAACATTATGTAAAATAAACTTAAGGATTGTGCTTTTGATTGACTTTATTCACTTATCAGTCAAGCGTACTTCCATATTATTATTCACAATAAAATTAGTCTATTTGGTTCGTTTATTTCTCCAGCAAAATTTTGTTTAGCACATATAATACTGAATTTCTTGAACGACGTTCTAACAGGTTGCGCAGTGCGATCGTCACATTTAGAGTATTCACGATATTCTTTTGCGGGGAGTAGATATGCAATATCAGTTTAAAGAAAGATTCGATCCATCACAATTTCCAAGCACGCATCGAGTTTGATTTTGCGGTGGCAGAGTGCTGATTTGACCCTTTCCTCCGAAGGCTTCAACATCATTCATACTAACTACTGGAAATGAGGTACGATCTAATCTTCGTTAACTTACTTTACTTTACTTTACTGCGGCTGACTCCTTTTGGAGGATAAGCCGGCTCCATTTTCATGGAGTTTCTTGGGAATTTGGTACAAGAATCTTCGTTAACTGCCAATCAACGGCTCATCAGGTGGTGATCACATTCTTATTAAGTGTTCAGAGTCCCTTGGTCGATTAGGTACTTTTTGACCATTCAAGATCTACAGAGTACGACGGGAAACCTACTAAAAGATCCTGAGCAGTTGTCTCTTCTATTTAAAAAAATGCGGCCAGATGCATTGCTTTCGTACATAATGGCTATCAATATACCAAATCCAATTTACCTTATGCAATTCGTTTTCTGTTTAAATCTATCCCATCTCGTGCGAAATCAGCATATTTTCGATGAGGGTCATAAATTCGGTCAACACAAATAAGCTTATCTAACTTGTTCAAATACAACATCTCAACTCAAATAATCTTCTTGAATCCAGGCAAGAACGAATTTAACTCCCTTATTGAACTCTAAGTTGATTAATGCAAATTGAATAAATAGAGAAAAGGGAGTTGTTATAAATAACAAATCGCTTCCTCATATGAATTGGAATTGGATGTAACCCTCATGAAAGTGAGTTGTCTTTTAATATAGGAGTGCCAATTTAATACTCGTTTTTCTGTTTATGTGATGTGGAAAGGGAGAGAGTGAATAAGTGATAACCTGACCGATTTGCATAAAAGTTATATCAGAAACGTAATTACCGCAGACCATTATCTGATAAATGGGTCAAGTTTTTTTAAATCACATGCGAGAAGAGTGTCAACCATTATTCAGTTGGGAGGCCAAGTGATATTCATTATTTACAACTATCCCGGAATCTACCACGCGAGACTTACCTATTTTGCAGTGTGCATGGAAGAACTTGACCAATATATGAATAAAAACTGAAATGAAAAATAGGACATAAAGCTGGTTAGCACTACATTAACGTTTTAGTTAACGCTGCTTCTAATACAAAGGCAATTATTTAACATGGTAAACAAAATAATTGATACATCTAAGCACATGAGAGTACAAGATTCTAGCCTGCTTCTATCCTCAAGACAAAACTTGTAATCAATATAAAAAAAATATTTTAGCTAGACGGACGCACACATGCCTTGTTCCATATTGAGACTACCTTCTAAGGAAAGTTGACAGTTGTGAAAATGATTGCCAAATTCCCTTGTTAAGCCGGAATACGCCACAACAAGCGTAACGTGCCACAAAACAGATTAATTTGATGCTATACGGACATTACTATTATGTAAAAAACACTTCACTAATTACCTGCAGAAACCTAGTGAAACTTGTAAGACGCACAATATTAAATTTGCTATCCAACATTTAGTTGCAGAGAGCTATCAAATAGGCTTCCGGTAATACGTCGGGTAAAATCTTATTACATAGAGTTATATATACATTAGAATTAAATAAAAGAAAATGTAAGATTTTTTTGTTTTATTTGATATAAAAATGTAATGGCCGTTTTACTTTTTACCTTGTTTTTTTCTTAGTTTCACATGTTTGGGTATCTTAGTTTTTCTGGCTTCTGCTTTCAATTCTTTAAAAGCCTTTTTACGTATTCTTCTGCTGTTTGGTGACTCACCTCTGGGTCGTTTTGTACAAACAGCGGAATTTTGAGTATTTCCTTCAGTATTGTAATATCCTTCATCAGCAATATCCATTTCACTTTCACTACTCGTAGTATGCTCAGAGTTACTCAGATTGTTAGGATCATAGTTTAAAGTAACCACCGATGCAGTATCACTATTTTCGTCGTCGTCGGGAGTCAAATGTAAACTACCCACACCTTCGGCTACTTGAAGCACAGCCCTGTCAGCGGTATCTTCGCTATTATTCTGAATTAGATCAACATCTTGAATAATTCTACACTCAGACAATTTTATTTCGTCACCTGTCGATTCGACAGTTTTTACATGCAACCCAGTCGAATCGGATTGCATTCCGGCAACGGCCGCGTAATATAACTCATCAGGATCCATTGCACCTTTACGTACTCGGACAAAATCTCTAACAAACTTCGTTACATCTGCAAGACTACGTGGAATACTAACAAATCGAAAAGCTTCATCGTCCATTTCAACGGTTTCATTAATACCCCTTGATTCGGCTTCAGCAAGTAATTTTCGGAGGACGGCAGTGGACTCTGGAATATTCGGCTGCGGCAAACTTGGATCGACAACGTACTCAAAGAACTCACGAAGCGTCAATGTCGACACGCCCTGACGACGAAAGAAAGTGTTCACGTTAAGACAATCAGAACGAAGATAGTCGAGTGCTCTCGGCGCTTCATGTTCAACTGACTGTTCTCAAGATGATAACATAACAAAATATAAAAGGAAAAATGACAAATTTAAAACAAATAAACAATTCAACATCACCGTCACTACACAATGAAATAAAGTACATATAAACCCCTCAAACAATTGGTAATGCATTTTACGAATTTCACAAGGTTGCAGCCTTCGGTATGAAAGAATAGATATAAAATGATAGTGCAGATGCATAACTGTGAATATCATTAGATCTTTTAATATTTAACAAATTTATTTTCAAAAAAGCATAGCAGGAAACAAACCAAAATTACCTGCGAAACATCAATGAACCAAGCCTTATTGTCCATGTACAATATGTTGTATTCACTTAAATCCGCGTGAACAAGTCTACATTGCTGATAAAGTGTGCGTACATCTCGCACAATCTGTTCATACAACTGATGCCAATTTGGTGCCAATTCATCCTCATCCCAATTTAAGCTTGCAGCGTCTTTCAGTTTGGGAGCCGCCACTCCATTTTTACCGATAAAAGACATTTGCAGAATTACGCCTTTGAGTCGGACAGGTGAAGGACAAGGAATAGAAGCAGCCTGATTGATACGAATCAAGTTACGATACTCTTTTTCTGCCCACTTTGTAACAAGACGCCATGAACTGCATTTCGAATAACCACGTCGCATTCTAAAGTCTCCAGTCACATACTTATCTCGCGATTTGAAGGGCATTATCGAGGTCATATAAACTTTGATAGCATACTCAAAATTGTTCACATCTTTGGCGTGATAAACATTAGCCTCCTTTCCTATATTATATGAACATCACACGCCAAAATAATGTAAAGGTATACATTTAAGGACAAAAAGCGATATATAAATTATCAGTAATCTATTTTCGTACTTAATTTTTCAGACTGTAAATTAATTGTGTAATCCCCTAACAAGTTATACTTCATTCGATATAATTAATATTAACAAGGAAACAATTAAGTGTCACGATTCGTAATAATATATGGAACAAATTGCACTGCGCCATATTTTGTTTATAGAATTTTAATAGATCTAATTAAGCCATTTATTGTTATAAAAATCAATTTGAGAATTAAGAAAAGGCGTACGAATAAGCCCAGCAGCTATTAGATTGTATCTTAAGTAGTGCTGAAAAATAACTCTGATTCAGAAAACTGTTGTGCAGTAGATGAATTAATCTAAATTCCCAAGAAACTCCATGAAATCAATGGAGTCGGCTTATTCTCCAAAAGGAGTCAGCCGCAGTAAAGTAAGTCATTGCCATTTAAATATGATTAAAAGAATAAAATTTTGATTTTCCCTAATCAATTTCGCTATATATATATATATAAACTTTCGCTAAAATATTATTTAGGCCACGAAATTTGAACAAAAAAAATCGTTTGACACTGAAACGATTCTATTAACGAAAAATTGTATATCTTAAAAGAACACCTGCATATTTAACACTTCTACTGACGAAACTCTGGTGAAATCAATTGGCAACAGACTGAACAAGACAGATCTGTTAAATTCTGTCTTACACGGTGTTAGGACATATATCTCTATTTTCTATGATATAAGCATATCTAAAAGAACAGGAGAGACAAGGAGCATAAAAACAATTGGATTTGTATGAAAGTAAACTTAATCGTAATATGTTATCCAAGCGAAATAAACCAATCTTTATGTCAAGATGACGAGCTTGAAATAACCACCAATCCCATTGCATTAAACCGATCAGACATGGTAAAACTTACGTCAGTCACACGTACGATGCATTTCGACCTTCCATGATCATCAAAAGAGTACGGCAGCGAACCGCAATGAATAAATCTAGAAACCAAAATCCGATAAGCGACTCTCACCTGTAATAGTCTCGGACATACTGTACTTAACTGGAAACGTCGGCATCACAATTTATATGCAGTCACGAACATTAACTTTTTGCAGCTTACACCACATATATTCGGGTAATTCAATTAAGCAATCATACTTGTGCTACTAGGTTCGCAAAACCTAATACATACTTGCATATATATTAGCTCTTCGCAACAAACAGTATTTAACTGTAATATATTGAATTGAATGATGTCATGCTTACCGCGAAATGTGATAACTGATATCGATGAAGGCCAGAGTGTATGGTTTAACTGGAGTAACAGGTGTTCGGAAATTGTTGTAATTCTCAATTTGGGTGAACTTTAGCATAAATTTATATCCATCAGGTTGGTATCATGTACCGACTCGAAACCATAGTGTTAGTATCCGGTACTCATCGATTTCAAAAAAGGTATCAGTTACTAACACAATAGCCATAGTGTTAGTATCCTTTACAGACTCGGTATATATATTATATAGTGTGAGTTAGCATTGAAGTCGCATTGTCGTTGACTTTAGATTATGTTAGATTCACTATTACAGGTTTACACATTCGTCTAGGAGATTGTACCATCCTATTATTCCACATTCTTCTACCAAATATATAGTGGTTAAAGGGCGTAATACCGGCTCCTACTGATGAGTCGCCAGTAAGCACGAAACGAATGTGCATGAGATTATACTTTCCGTTCATGCTGCCTTTGGTTTATCCTTCTGGTCACAACTGAACTAATTTGTTACTAGGTTCGCAAAACCTAATACATACTTGCATACTTGTGCTAATCAGTTTTCCGTCGTACTCTGATAATGACCATGGAAGGTCTAAACACGCCAGTGCGTGTTGCTTACGGTAGTTTTGTCATGCTTTCATACTGGTTAAATACAATGCGGTTGGTGTTTACTTAAAGCTCGCAAATCCGATTTCATGCATTGCAAGCACCACCCGCACAATCAATGATTGTTTAATTAAAATAAACAATTGATTGAAATCTATAATATTAAATTATAATTGGTATGTCAAACATAAAATACTAATAAATTATGATTATAACTGTATATTTAATACTTAATAATGAACAATTCGTCACTTAAACCATCATTGATCGTGCGGCCTTAAACTTTAAAACACGTTTGCGAGAATGAGATAAACACAACTCCCATTGAACCTAACCAGTCTTACAATACAGCGAAACTACTGACGCGTTTCGACCTCCTATGAACATCATCAGAACATTACGTCAAACTGACTAGCAGTGATCCACCCGACATGCATATAGAATGAATGCAAAACTATATATTCGGCTCTTACCTCAAGTAGACTTGAATATATTGCAATTGACTGGAAATATCAGCTGTATAATTCTTAAGCAGTCAATCACAAACTTTTTACAGCATTCGCCACATTTCTACATCCTATACAACTAAATAAACATCGAATGCTCTCCTTCCGTCTACACTGCGGGTTAATCCTCAAGAGTAAATTTTCCGCCGTGCTCGGATGATGGCTAGAGAAGGTCGAAACTTTTCGGTACGTGCAAATGACATTGGCCTGTCCACGTTATGCAACTGGATAGATACAATGGGATTGCTGTTTGTTGGTAACTGGCAAATTTGGTTTAAATAAATAGTCATTTATGGAATATTAAAATAAGATTCACTAATAGGAACACGCGAGATAATGCGTAATAAAATTAAAAACTAACTGGAAGAGAGAAAATATGTGGTAATTTAACAATAAAAGATCTGTTTTTGGCAAAACACCACCCGAAGCAATTGGTTCAGCTATTCGTTATTGATGATCACCAACTGCAAGTGATGAGGTTCAATAAGTATCCTTGTCGTCACAATCAGAATTATCGGCCAGCTCGAGAGCTAGTGCTCTTTGACAGACACCAAAACTATGTTGGCCTCGAAATGGCAATCCTTCAGATATGGAACGTTCATCCATTTCGTTTTCCATGTGGATTGATTCGGTTTATCGCGCAGCTTTATAGCTGAATGTAAAAAATGTTGACCAATACAAGCAATTATAAGCTATATCAATCATTATTGAAAGTTCAACGAAGCATGGCGCTACCAAAAAATGCTAACGACAGAATCAATCGGATGGTTCATCTTAAGCAAAAATGATATGTTGGCCTCGATATGGTATGTCCTTTCATTTGTTTTTCTATGTGAGAAGATTCAGTTGATTTTAAATGTAGAAATCGTTAACCATTACACGACATTATGAGTTAAATGAATCATTAGTACAAGTTAAACGGGAAATAACGCTACGAAGTTCTTTTTAATAAACCGAAACGTCTGTTAAACTGCATAGTTCCACGAGTGGTAGACTATCACATCGAGAATATACAGGTTAAAACTGCGAATTCTGCAAATATGTCAGGTTTATATTTGTACACCAAAATAACAAAAAGCAACATGACAGTACACACACAGACAATTTCTGACAATGGAATGTTCCTGTTTCGATTGAAAATGATTTACGCCAACAGCATGCATCGTCTTAGGCACAGAACATAGCAAAGTTTGCAAAAATCGATGAAATTAGTATAAGTGCGAAGAATCCTTGAAAAGAAGCTAGTATAAGAGCCCAACTTATGTTTTAATAATAACTTCATCCCCACGTCGCCACAAGTAAAAAACGTACAATAGGTCTCAATTCAATCTCAAAATATGCCAAGCATTTACTTTCTAAAAATCTTTGAATGACTTCAGCGCATTAACTGTGGACATAAAATCACTAGTTTATGAAATTTAAGATGGCCATCTACCTGCATTTTTTAAAATTACTACGTCATAATATTGACTGGAAGATTTTAATTTCAAGCATGCTGTCTAGTCTGTCGCCCATATGGATACTTTTGATCACTTTAATAGCCTTTTGGCTGAAATCAGCATAACTTAATAATAAGAATGAAAGTTAGCCAATGTTACCGTTCATTGTATTGATCGTTGTGAAGATCGACTTTATTCTCTTCGTTCGTGTTAATTTTAGTTTTCGGACAATCGTTACCATTACCGTTATTAAAACCATATATAATCATTTAATTAAAGGTTGCGAAATTGATATCAACACCAATCAATACAAATATCACTCTTGGAATTCAGTGGCGTCTGAACAGTGTGGCAAAATTGAGAAAATATCAGCTTTTTTACTCAAACCAATCAAATAGCGACAATTGCACCACCCCAAAGCCGTCCACAATTAGTTTTTCTAAAGTACGTGAATTGTAAGTACGTTTATTATATAAACAAAGCAGTATTTTTTGTCCAAATATGGTAACGAATAAAGTGTATGAACTCTCGTTTCATGTCATACTAGTTCTTTGTTTCTTTTTAAACTTTAAAAGCCCGCTTGCGATCTGCGCTTATCTAAAGATTTCATTCTTCGAATTCAGTCCAGGCAGGACACACGGCACAAACATAGAAATTTTGCACAATTGTAAATGTGGTAGTTCTATGGTCTAATTTTAATTTAGTTTACGAACAATATTTAGGTCGTAAGTTGCTAATTATAACTACATCTCCCATGGAAACGACTGTACTCCTTTCCCTGAATATTTCCAGGGCTTTCGATTGAGTTTCTTTTTCGGCGATCTAATCAACTACAAGTAATTGCTTCGAGGTAGGCTTGAAATTTATTAGTTAAAACCCCCGAAACTAACCAACGTATGTAAGGGTCGGTATTGAATTAACGAGTTCAGCCACTATCCGTTCTAAGTTCCACAGGGCTCAGTACATGGTCCTAAACATTTCAGCCAAGTACTTGCACCGATTCATTTTGCGGATGACCAATAAAAGCTTTTCAAATATGCCGATTATATAGTGGTATCATTCAGTAATCTCAAGCTAATTCGCTTCTTCAATTGCCCAGCCAGTATTTTTGCTACAGACAAACATTGGTGTAATTATTTCTAAATTAAATCCTAATAAAATCAGCTTAATGAAACTTAGTCATGATGCTACTATACCTACGTCAAATCCCAACCTCTCTTTTTCTCTCGAAAACAAGATGATAAACACATCTGCAAGTGACATAACTTCCGCAATATCCGCTGGTCAGTGAGATAATAATGCTCTCCTCGATCTCATCAACCTGACGTCTATTAGATGAGCGCAGTTCTATTAGTTCCTCCCTGAATATATCTAGGACAACTCCCAATAATAAATCAGACATGGTGAACCCATGTATGATCCTTTATTATCGAAATTTAGAATACAAACTACATAAAAACGCCATTGTATATAGGCTTTGAATATCACTCCTGAACACTATAAATCTCATTAACGATAAAGAATCCACGAATTAACTAAATAATAATACATCCACTATATATGTATGTATATATAGAGAAAGACACAAACATACATTATATAATGCTTATATAATGACGGACTAACATAAATATAATTAGGTGTTATGACAATAATGGTTGAACATAAAAAAGTGTGCTCCCAAAGACTTCACACAATAGACGTAGAAATAGCCATAATTTACATACCAACGGTTCTTGGTTCTATTTGAAACAAAGAACCATCTCATGAATTCAAAGCAGAGTATTCAGCCGTTCGTTGCCTCACTTTGGATTCACGATCAGCATCCAACAATGCTTTATTAATTGATAATATAGTCGCTTCATACAAACGAGTCATCGCGTTAATGATTACGACACTAATTTTCTTACTGGTTCTAAATTATCTACATAGTTATTCTAACGATGTATAGTTGCAATTCATCACTACACTCACTAATAAATACTCCTTTATTTTGATTTTGATCTTGACGGTTTCAATCACCAGGCGAGATGATGCCACTAGCAAAAGAAAATGTGCATTTTACAAAAAATTAATGGCAACCGTTCAAAATTATAAACTATGAGGTTGTTTGGACTGATTAAATACATTGACAAATTTCTGAAGTAAAATAATCATTGTGCGAGATGATTTTGATAATAGCTTGTCAATACAATTATATCGCACAATAAGCACCTTTTTACTTTTTACTATATGTAAAGTGAGTTAATATTTTTTATTCGTTTGTCTCCAATCGTATAGGTGGATAGTCTCTACCGCCAAGTAATTTATTTTTACAAATTTTGGTATTTAAAAATAGAAAAAGCTAGTCACCGTTGCACATACTTTTCTATATAATTCTACCATGATTTACATACTAGTATTTTTCTTATCGTGGCTGGGTGGCATTTTCGGCCAAATAAAAATTTATCATTCTTATATAATCAATTACTATGAAACACATATACCTGTGCTCAGACATCCATTTATGACATCGAAATATCCTTGGCTCATCATTTTAAATAAAATGGATCGCGAACGTTTATCCAACGCATGATCTGTTGTAGCGCGATCGCTCTTATCACGTCTTTGATGAGGAAACTTTGGATTAAAATCAACTTTATTTATAAATTTATGATACAAATTATTTGAGCTTTTGCATTTTGAGGGCTCGTCCAAGTCATCGTCGAACTCTAGGTAACGGACGCTGTCAGCTGCCGGGGTCATTTATAACAACAATTACATAAAATAAAATATGAATATCGTCAAATAATATGTAAAAACATAATATATGATTTAAAGCATAACAACAACTTTGTTGTGTTACTCTGGAAAAAATATGCATTACATGTACCCTTGTCCTCCTTAAAAATAAATTTAAATATTCATAAAAATAATTAGTATAAAATATGACCCCCGCAAAATTAAGTAATCCAACTATCAATGTGAGACAGAAAAACAAAAAACCAGCAAATATTATGAAACGGGACACATTAAATCTCTTACGCTTTAAAATTTAATTCAGATGTTAAGCGCAATTTTATTCACTGATACTGGGCTAATAAGATTGCATGCAATCTTCTCTGATTATTGTCTAATCGTGTGCTATCATAAATTTTCCGTATTTTAATAGAATTGTAACGACACAAAGAATTTGCCGACATATTGCGTAAATTAAATTCAATTCGATTTACGCTGCACCAATGAGAAAAAAGCGAAACTTGCCGTTAACTAATAGTGTGAAAGTAGCCATATGTTTCTATCATATGGCTATTTAAGCACGGTAGATTTACCATGCAGTTCAGTTGTAGCGCTTGCCTTCTTCTCTGCGCTACGTGTGCGTGCTGCCTGCTGTCATAACCTACACTGATATTGGATTGGCTTCACCAACATTGGCGACATCAGTAATGCCAATCTTTTTGCTGTTAAACTAGAGAGACGAGCCAATTAATGCCGAACTTCAACGAAGTTACTCAGCGAGATTACAACGCCACAACAGAAAGAACCACAACCCATGTCAACCCGAGCTGGTCACAAGAGTCTAGGAGTACTTCTGGACGTCATCACACTTACGGAACTTATCTGCATTTGCCAGAGAACGCAAGACCGGACCTGTTAAGGGCCCCCTAACAGTACATAACACTTAATTTTATGGCACTCTAACCAAGTTTGTAACGTCTTACGGTATTTACATTAAGCTGGGGCGTTTACAAAATTGGCGACCGCGCCAGGATACTGAGTAATGCACTGTAAACGCCCCGGCTTCAAGTAAATGCTGTACGACGTTACAAACTCGGTTAAGGTGCTCTGAATAGAGATTTGTTATTGATAGGGGGACCTTAAGAGGGCCTGGTCCTGCGTTCTCATGAATTATTCAGAGTGTGAAGATGTCCTAGAGCCTTGAGTGGACTCTGGTTGTTGTTGCTCCCGTGGTCGAGTTGTTTTCACGATGTGGATAACGTCGTTCAGGTTCTGCAATTAATTGACTCGTCTCGCTGGTTGTACCGCAACAAGATGAGTCACGGATGTAGCCAATTGTTGGTGAAACTATCAAATCACCAGCGTAGGTATTGACAGCCGACAGAACGCACACGCGTAACGCAAAGCAGAATGCAAATGCGACAACTGACTTGCATGGTAAATTGCCGTGCTTAAATAGCATGCCATGTAATATATGTCTACTTGCACACTATTGGTTAAACGGCAAGTTTCGCTTTTTTCTCATTGGTGCAACGTAAATAAAATTTAATTTAATTTACGCAATATGTCGGCCATTAATTTGTGTCGTTACAACACTTTCCTCTCTGAAAAAAAGGAAAAAAATTCCTCTCTGCGAGGCTAGATAAGAAATGCATGACAGAGTTCGAACCAAGTTAAGCAAAAATATGATGAACCATAAATGCTGGGCTAAAATATGCTTGTTGGTTGCTTCAACAATGATATGATGCCACGTAACCACTAGGAATTGCTACAGAAATTGTTAGCTCTAGTGGTCGGTCATACCATGTGATGCAAAATAGAGCAGTGCAAGTTTTGGGAGCCGCAGCGTGAAGATTTCGAGGTAAATCGACTCTGAATTTGCCAGGTTTAAGTTAAAACCTAAGCAGGTTGGATCGTTGTCAATGTGTTTGTATAGGATCATAGGAGCTAGAGTGCTCGACGTTGTGGTCATGACATTTGTAGAGTGGTCTTTGTGCAATTGATAGAGTTGAGATATGCATTGAAAGTGGCCTGTACCATGATATGAAGCTGATCACTACTTAGTGTTGATACACGAAAGCGTTAGCTCTAAGTAGCTGGTCATACCAAAATAGGCAGTGTAATGTCATGTGTGAGAAATACATTATAATGTAAAAATATATACATTAAAATCAAAGGTAACTGCATAAAAATATGTACACGAACATTGCCTCAGAGATGGCATAATACCAAAGAACTGTTCAAAAATGCTACACAATTGTTAGCTAAGAACAGCTGGTTAATGCCACGTGAGACAAATATGAAAAATAACGTAAGGTTATACAAAATTGGATATTGAGATTGTGGGCAGACGGAGCCTGAGACGTGTGTAGAAGGTTGAACGCTCTCAGGATCAGGTGGTTCGATAAACGGTTTCAACCTGTCTATGCTTACTGATGTCGGTGTAGCGCCTTGCATAATAATGAAGTATTTTGGTTGTCTGAGCAAAATCGGGTAAGGATCGCGATACTTTGGCTGTAGTGGTGCAACAGCATTATTGTTGCGAACGAGTACTCTCTTGCAGCTGTGGAGCTGTGGGTGAACGAAGACTGGACGAGGCGTATGTCTCGGCTGCTGTTCGGACATGTTACCGAAATGAAGTCGAAGGCGGGTAGCTTCGTCTTGTGGGTCATCTTGTGCCGGTAGTAGACGTGAGAGCTGACTAGGCAGGCGTAGATCCATGCCATACAAGAGTTGTGACGCAGATGTTTTAATGGATTCACGAGTACGGGAACGCATGGCAAGCAGAACTAAAGGTAGTGCATCGGCCCAGTTGCCATTAATGGACGAGGATGCTAAAGCAGCTTTGAGTTCCCCATGCATTCTCTCTACCATGCCATTAGCTTGGGGATGGTAGGCAGTCGTCTGGCGTAAGATGCATCCCATGTACCGCAAGGTGGTTTTGAAACGATCAGATGAGAAGCAAGTGCCGCTGTCCGTGATGACCTCATTGGGAACACCATAATTGGATATCCATGCAGAGATAAAACCGGTAGTTACTTCGTCTGCATAAATGGTGCGAAGAGGTAATGCCGCAGGCCACCGTGTAAATCTATCGATCATAGTTAGAAGGTAGCTGAAACCTTGAACCTTTGTCAGATGAACTATGTCGATAATAGTTTAGTACTCCCAGGATTTTCTGCAACTCGCTAACAGTCCTTGGTGACTTGATATTCTTGATTGAGTTCGTCTTTGACGGCAACGGTTGAATACCATGGGCCGTGATACGATGCCCTAAGAAGTCGACGGATGAAGTTGCAATCTGCGTCTTGTCACAGTTGATCTTGAGTCCGTGGTTGGATAAGCGTGAGAGGACATTTCGTAGATATTTTGCATGAGATTCTAGATCTGGAATGAATACCATAATGTCATCAAGATATGACATAAAATAAGCAGAGTCGTCGCCAAGTATGTTGTCCGTGAATCGTTGAAATGTCTGAGTAGCACACTTAAGTCCAAAAGGCATGTAAAGATATTCGAAAAGGCCAAATGACTGCAGTTTTCTCGATATCCTCTGGTGCTACCGGGATATGATGGTAGGCTTGTCTGAGGTCAATCACTGAGAATAAATTGCTGCCGTTGAGTTTTTCGAGTAAAGTGTTAATATTTGGAATAGGATATACATCAGATTTTGTCACTGAATTTAGCTTACGGTAGTCTCCGCAGGCTCTTTACGATCCGTTTGATTTAGAGACTAAATGCAGTGGTGACGCCCATGAACTTTTCGATGTTCTGATGATTCCCTCTTCCAAAAGCCTTGAGAATTCTTCTTGGGCAGCTTTCAACTTAGCAGGAGCCAGTGGTCGCTTCTTGAGTGCAATAGGTTGTCCTTCTGTGACGATATGATGCATCGTGTTGGAGACTCGTAGCTCTGACTTGTTAAGATCGAAAAGCGATTTGTATTTTCGAAGAGTTGCTGATATCTCTGCTGAATGATGCACTGGGGTTGGTTGAATGACCTGTAACTCCAAACGCTCGGAGTCAAGTGTCCAAAAATGTTTTTCAATTCCTGTGGAGGGGTCGATGACCTTTTGAATGGCAAGATCAACAATGAGCCGAAATTTTAGAAGGAAATCAAGGCCTATTATATTATGTGAGACCTTGGCAATGATGAAGTTGTGGGTAAATTCACGTCGTAGACATATGTTGAGTGTGCTGTACCGGCAGCCATAAGTTGGTATGGGCTCGCCTGTGGCTGTTGCGAGAAGAACGCCTAGCGACATCTCGGCCATTGAATCACCTTTGAGAACTGAGACTGCCGCACCTGTGTCTACGATGAACTCTTCGCCAGTTTTGAAATCCAGAAGGTGCAGAAGCTCGTTGGGCTGTTTGGCCGGGTCATGCAAACTATCAGGCTGGTGATTGCGACCGGCATTGTCTGTTTGGTTCTCTATGTGAAAAATTCGGCGTGGACGAACAGAGTCGACAGGGATGTCGGATTGTAGTTGGCTTCTTCCCTGTAGCGCCGTTGATGCCGTAGATGTGAAGAAAGTACGGTCTTCTACCTCCTGCGTCAGACGTTTCCCGATATTGATGCACCCTTGTGCCTGCGGTCTGTTGTCCTTTCCGTCAGCTGTGGAAATTGACACTCATTCGGAAATTCTTCGGAACAACAAAGACAGACTTGGCATGAATAAAAAACTTCTGGTGGTTATAACACCAGTTCTTTGGGGCATACTTATTAAAGGATTGCGGAGATCTTGATCGCCGCCTACCGTTATAATTGGGCTTAGGAATGAATTTGGGTCGAGCATTCACTTGATTTAGCTCGGATTTTGTAATGGCCAATCCTTCTAGAACTTTAGCCATGTTCGCCACTGTCCTCTCTAAAGAGGAGAGTCTATCATCTTTCGGGGGTGAAGAAAAGGATGATGGATTCACTTTGGGTTCCAAAACCCTATATTCTAACTAACATCTCTCAGAAAAGTCATCTATAGAGAGAGTGTTGGGGAGCTGTCTGGCAAAGAGTTTTAATGTTTGTGGAAGATTGTTAATGAAAACAACCTTAGCCTCATGGTCAGAAATGTTGGTTTTATACCAACGTTTCCGTAATTCTCTCAATATTTCGATGGGGCCTAGGTTTGGCATGTCTAACTGTGCATATTTGTTTATTATCTGCTCAGTCTCTGTGGGCCCAAGCAAGGATTCTACCTCGTTTTGTAGGCCCAAAATGGGATTAGGTAGCTTCCTAATGGCCTCAAGCTTAGGATAAATCCATCGCTGCAATTCAGAAGGTAGTTTAGCAAAAACGAATAAATTTATAAGCAATATGAAAATATATAAATATACTTTAACGAAACGCTTACCCACAAAAAGCTTCTACAGTTGAATGAGCTCAGAACAAAAGCACGTAACAGTAACTGCTCCCAAAAATCCGCAATTGAGCCTGTCGAGTACGTACGTTATCGTTTTGTACGTAGGAAAGATGAACAGAGGCCACGTTGGCCTTTGATGCCAATGTATTCTTATTATTATATCCCCAGAAAAATTCAACACAAATCCACGAATATATATATACCCAACAAAATTCCCAGAAGACCACGATTAGGGTAAAGAAAACGCAAATGTTAATCTATTTTAATCCCAAATAAATGAAAAAGGAAGTCAATTTTATTTATACCAAAAAAATCAGAACAATAATCAATATCCTGGCGCGGTCGCCAATTTTGTAAACGCCCCAGCTTCAAGTAAATGCCGTACGACGTTACAAACTCGGTTAAGGTGCTCTGAATATAGATATTGTTATGATAGGGGGCCCTTAACAGGGCCTGTTCGTGCGTTCTTTTGAATTATTCAGAATGTGAAGATGTCCTAGAGCCTTGGGTTGACTCTGGCTGTTGTTCCTTCTGTTGTCGCGTTGTAATCACGATGTGGAAAACTTAGCTCAAGTTCTGCAATTACTTGGCTCGTCTCGCTGGTTGTACCGCAACAAGATGAGTCACAGATGTAGCCAATTGTTGGTGAAACAAATCAAATCACCAGCGTAATTATTGACAGCCGACAGAACGCACACGCGTAACGCAAAGCAGAATGCAAATGCGACAACTGACTTGCATGGTAAATTGCCGTGCTTAAATAGCATGCCATGTCTACTTGCACACTATTGGTTAAACGGCAAGTTTCGCTTTTTTCTCATTAGTGCAACGTAAATAAAATTGAATTTAATTTACGCAATATGTCGGCCATTAATTTGTGTCGTTACAGCACTGTTTTTTTTGTATAAATAAAATTGACTTTCTTTTTCATTTATTTGGGATAAAAGTAGATTAACATTTGCGTATGCGTTTTCTTTACTCTGATCATGGTCTTCTGGGAATTTTTGTTAAGTATATATGTTCTCTCTTAAAGTCGTGGTCTTCTGGAATATTGTTGGATACATATGTTCTCTCTAAAGTCGTGGCCTTGGGAATTTTTTTGGGTATATCCTCTTTTCAATTTTCCTACGTACCAAACTGCACCGTACGTATTCGACAGATTCAACTGCGAAAGATTTCAACTGTGGAAGCTGTTAGTTCCTACGTACAAAACTGTGCTTTCGGATTTGATCGCATTTTGCTGTGGGACACTGGTGGCAAACACTGTTCCTTCTTTGATGATGTTCCTCTTGAGCTTTCACCTTTCACTGATTGATCTTCGAATGACGTTGATCAGATTTCATAGCTTGTCCTACCTTGAGACTTCATTTCCAGTCTCATCCTCAGGGTTGACACAATACCCACAGGAGTAAAACACAACTTGTGCGTATTGTGTCAACCCTGAAGATGAGACTTGAAATAAAGTCACAAAAATTAGGACAAAGAACAATGGAAAATCTTGATCCAACGTCATTTTCAGACAATCAGCTAATTGAAGGCTTAAAGAAGAAGGGACAAGTGAGAACCCATCAATTGAGGCCAAAAATTACATCATCTGAAGATGAAGGAAGTTCAAGATTTTACCGACCTATGAGTGCTACCAATTGTCCCACACAAGCAAAATGCGGTCAAATCCGAAACAAAAAGGACAGCACTGAGACAACAAATACATCTTTTAAAACTGTGCTTTGTTTTGTGAAGGAACTAATTCATCTGTGTTCTGCGCTCATCTCTCGACAGGTTCAACTGCGTAAGATTCTCTTTCAACTGTGCAAGCTGTTAGTGGGTAAGCTTTTCGTTTAAAGTATATTTATACATTTTCATCCTGCTTATAAATTAATGCTTTTAAGATCCCGTAAGATTATTAGAATGTCGGGTCCAATTTTAGATATTGATGTTCCTGTTTGGAATGGAGATAGTGAACTATTCTTTATGCCCAAAGACACCTCATTCTCCCCGTTTCCAGATTATGGCAGTCATCAAAAACATTCAAAGGTTTTTGCTAAACTACCTTCTGAATTGCAACGACGGATTTATCCTGAGCCTGAAGCCATTAGGAAGCTATCTAATCCCATTTTGGGCCTACAAAATGAAGTAGAAACCTCGCTTGGGCCCACAGAAACTGAGAAATTATTAAATAAATACGCACAGTTAGACATGCTAAATCTTGGCCCCTTCGAGATTTTTAAGGGAATTATGGAAACGTTGGTATAAAACCAATATTTTTGACTATGAGGCTAAGGTTGTTTTTACTAACAAACTTCCACAATCATTAAAAATATTCGCCAGACAACTTCCCAACTCTCTCTCTATAGATGACTTATTTGGGAGATGTGAGTTAGAATATAGGGTTTTGGAACCTAAGGTGAATCCGTTATCCTTTTATTCACCCCCGCATGATGATAGGCTTTCCTCTTTAGAGAGGACAGTAGCGGACATGGCTAAAGTTGTAGAAGGATTGGCCATAACGAAATCCGAGCTAAATCAAGTGAATGTTCGACCCAAATTCATACCTAAAACTAATTATAACGTTAGGCGGCGATCGCGATCCCCGCAATCCTTTAACAGATATGCCCCAAAGAACTGGTGCTATAACCACCAGAAGTTTTTTTATTCATGTCAAGTCTGTCTCTGTCTTTCCGAAGAATTTCCGAACGAATGGCAATTTCCACAGTTGACAGAAAGGACAACAGAACACAGGCGGAGTGGTTCATCAGGATCGGGAGCCGTCTGGTGCAGAAAAAAGAAGACCGTACTTTCTGCGCATCAACGGCATAAACGGCGTCACATGGTAGAAACCAATTACAATCCGTCATTCCTGTCGACTCTTTTCATTCACGCCGAATTTTTCACAATGAGAGCCAAACGGACAACGCCAGTCGCAATCACCAGCCTATTTGTTTGCATGACCCGGCCAAACAGCCCAACGAACATCTGCACCTTCTTGATTTCAGAACCGGCGAAGAATTCATCGTAGACACAGGTGCAGCAATCTCAGTTCTCAAGGGTGATTCAATGGCCGAGATGTCGCTTGGCGTTCTTCTCGCAACAGCTACAGTCGAGCCCGTACCTACTAATGGCTGCCAGTACATTTAAAATCATTCGCGTGCAAAAAGAAAAGTACCATAGATCTTATTTTAATTTTCTCTGTAATAAGTTCATATTTGCGTTTTTCTAAATCTTGAATCAAAGTATTCATTATTTTTAAAGTCAGTTCATGTTTAAGAGATCTACCTTTAGCATTTAAATGAAATGGCAATTTAAATTTAAAACTTTTATGAATTAAGCAATATTTTAAACATATTTTAATAAAAAGAATATATTCCCATTGCCTTACTTTTTTTCTTGACGTGGTGATACCAATTTTGCAGCTTCACTGACATAGCACTGCATTTAGTACCTAAATAAACTATAAAATAAACATGTTGCGCGACAGAGAATATATTAGTCACCTTTATCTCGTGTTGTGATACGAGTTGTTTGTATCCGTTTTCTACATGATGTTTCCATATATTTGGACCTCCGTATATGGAGGTGTTTTGCAATGGAAAGCACATCACACAAACGATTTGACAATCCATATTACAAGTGGAAAATTTTAGCTTAAACTGCCACATTTATACTTGTTATTATATCTCTCAAGCACAATGTTGTTTTATTACTAAGTAAATGTATGCCAAATTGGTTTGTGAATTTTTCTGCATGTGTACACTAATCGAAATGAGATTACACTGATTTAATAAAAAATACTGACGATTCATTATTTAGGGCTACGTCATGCATTTGTATATGTGTTCTTGTTTGTTTTAGATTGACGAATAATCAATCACTACATTGGTCTTTTTTCCATGGTGTTGAATTCCGAAGCATCATTGATGACTAAAAAGAAATCAAATATGCATCAGCTTTTGTCACAGAGTTTACATTGCGATAATCCTCACTGGTACTATATGATATGTTTGATTCATAGACCAATTGGAATGGTGATGCTCAAGAATTCTTTGATGGTTTTATGCTACTTTCATCTGATTGTCTTAAAAAGTATTTCCCTTAGCTTTTAGTTGAACTTTGGTTAACTGACTCTCAATAAGTGAATTAGGCAGTCCTATTATATTACTATAGTGCATTGTATTGGTGACATAAATCTGATTTTCCGATATCGGACAATGTATTGCGTTCTCAAAGATCTGTTGACGTTTAATTTGAAGGATGCACCGGGAAAGTCTGTATGCCTTGTAAACCATACCTCTGGAAGAAAGTGTCTTGAAACGTTGCCCAATATCGATGGGGATGTTCTTTAAATTTGGATATCGAGAGTAAGCCCATGTGTTAACAGAAAATAAAGACATAAAATGTTGCGTGATTTCGTGGCAACGATAAAGTTGTGAGAAAGTTCACGTCGTAAGCCAATATTAAGAGACCAATGAAAATAACTGGTGGAAATGGGCTCACCTGCGGCTGTTGGGAATACTTCTCATAAATATATTTTGGCATTGGGGTCACCCTTGAGAACTAAAACTGTTGCACATGGATTTACGATTTATTCATCTCCAGTTTTAAAATCTCGAAAGTGTAGTTCATTGGGTTGTTTATATATATGCAGGTCGGCAGAACATTTATTATGGTTTTATTGGTTACACTCTCTTTGAGGAAAATTAAAATCAAACTTAATTAATCAAAATGAACAACAGCAAGATGCATTTGAAAAATGATTTCAACTCTTTTGTACGAAGAGTATAAGCTGTCAATTTGTGGCTTGGTGGCCAGCCATGAAGGAAACTAGCACTTGTTTGGTAAATTATCAGAACTGTGCAAGCAACTTCGGCATGTAAAAAATTATTTTGATTGATTATGACACAAATTGTTTTAAGAACGTCGACTAAACAATCGAAGTGATCTAGATTCACGTTTGTAATGGTATGTTCAATTTGAACGGAAAATTTGAACTATGGTGTTATTAACTTTCGCTTGGTCTATAAAGAATCATTCAAAGATTTGAGTTAAATCTTAAAAAGATCTATCTAAAAGGGAAACATTACTGTTAACATATGAGATACTTACGAATGGACACATAGCTTACGCTAGTTTGAGGATATTTATGATTGAAAGTTGCTTAGAGGCCAAAAAATAAGTACAGAAAAAGCGATTAAACGGACTTAAATAAAAACTTACAAATGTAAAACATGTGCCATGTAATTTGTTAGTGCTGATAACAGAGCGCATATAGTAAAATGAATTGCCTCTTAAAAATAAATTTGTTAACTAGACACTTGAAATTTAACAAAAACAGCTACCAGAGATTTAACTGTTGGAATATAGAACAGAAACATTTACTTTTAATAAAGTTCAAATAATTGAAGTGGGCCTTGCAAAAACAACTACTATCACGTATTGCCCCACTTAACAATATTAAAATTTTTCGTCGTCTTCTTTTGGAAATACTACTTTAAAAAATACCAAACTGTTTTCACGGATTAAACAGACATGCAAAATCAGATGATGCACACATTAATCAAATGCTAATAAAGTTGCATTGACAATTTTTGTCATGAGCGTTTCTGAGTATTATCAATGTGTGTATATCCAGAAATCCTGCTAGACACTAGCTCTATGTGTCCTGTTCATTGGCTGGCGAATCATTGAGCAGATGCACTTTAACATGTAGAATTGTCGGCGCAGAATGTTTTAGTTGGTGTTCGAAAACTATCACTAATCTTCTTAATAGTCTTCGGTAACAGCGAGATGGCTGGCACACGTAGAAATACAATTATTCGATGATCGATTATGTATGGCTAATGCACAACAACAATAAGGTTGGCGGGACGGAAGGATAACTGAATTAGTGACACAGCCTGTTAAGCACAAGTAGAGCAATCGGCGTAGATAATCATTGCATTAGAAAATGCGACAACAGTCACTGGTAGCAAGCAGAGCAGAATGTGGTGCATGGTAACTGAATCGCGCAAATATATACGTGCGAATTCGGATTTAAATTTTCAAAGGATTAATGATATATAGGCAATACAATTAAACAAAAATTGATTGCGCGGATGGTGGTAACAATTATTTAAATCAAGTGTGCGAGCTTGAAGTAAACACCAATCCCATTCACTGAACCAGTCATCGAACTACATAGCAAAACTAACGCCTTTCGCACGCACTGACGCATTTCATCTTTCCATGTTCACAATCATAGTAGAAAGGCAAAATGACTAGCGATAATCAAACCGCTTTGCATATATGTGGAAAACATATTCAGATATGTGGATCTCCTATCTAGTAGTCTTGCATGCATTTTACTTGACTGAAAATGGTGGCTGCAAAATTTCTACGAAGTCACGAACATTAAATGTTTGCAGCTTTTGCCTCACACACATATATAGGCAATTAAATTAAGCAATACTTGATGACACGGGTGGTGGCAACAATTCTTTAAATCAAATTTGCGCAATCAACTATAGTTTAACTATATTACCTATATATGTGTGTGGCGAAAGTTGCAAATATTTAATATTCGTGATTGCATAGAAATTGTGCAGCCGACATTTCCAGTCAAGTACAATTTATGCGAATATATTAGATGCAAGATCCATCTTTCTAAATTTGCTTTTCACATAAATGCAAAACTGTTGAATTCTCGTTAATCAGTTTTCCATTTTACTCTGATGATAATCGTGGAAGGTTGAAACGCTTTAGTGCGTGTGACTGGCGTTAGTTTTGCTTTGCTGTTTGACGACTTGTTAAATACAATGAGATTGGTGTTCACTTTAGGCTCGTAAATTTGATTTAAGGAATTGTTTCCACCACCCGCACAATCAATTATTGTTTAATTGTATTGCCTACATATGAGTTTGCGACAAAAGCTGAAAACAGTTAATGTACGTGACTGCATAGAAAATGTGGAGCCGACATTTTCAGTTAAGTAAAATGTATGCGAGGCTACTAGGTGTGAGATCCACATATCTCATTTGGCTTTCCATATATATTCAATGCGGTTTGATCCTCGCTATTCAGTTTGCCTTCGTACTCTGATCATGCACATGGAAGATCGAAACTCGTCAGTGCGTGCTACTGTCCGTAGTTTTGCTGTGTTGTTCGACAAATGGTTAAATATAGAATATAGAATATATAGAATATAGAATATAGAATATCTTTATTTGGATTCAAACCACACATATTCCATCAAATAATAAAATTGGAAATTGTACAATATATATTAAAATAATTATCACATCACAATAATTGTGCAATTAATCTCATGTAGATAGGTATATCTCACTAGTTGTACAATACAATATATCAATATCAGAAAGTTTGACTGAAAAGAATAATATATACATCATCAAATTAGGAAAAATTAAGGTATAATTCGAGTGTAACATTATGCAAAAATTGAGAACCATGACTAGCAATTGATTGTATGTAATGTTAACTAATTTGAAGATATAGTGCATAACATTTCAATTATAATAATACAAAACTTGGAAATAAAAATCTCAATAAAATCTGTTTCCGATAACAATTATCCTTGTCTTTTATTCAACCATGAGAAAGTATTATCATAATCAAAAAAATAAAAGATATCAGCAGGATTGCAGACATTTTCAAGTTCAGTAGATAAAGTTTTAATAGACATCTTAGACGGAGGCATTTCTCTAAGCCCCTTCGGCAATTGGTTATAAATTTTGTAGATTTTCGAGAAAGAGAATAACTTGCTCGCTACAATACAATGGGATTGGTGTTTACTTCAAGCTCGAAAAATTGATTAAGAGAATCTTGTGCTTTCTCATTTGTGCAGCGTATTAAATTTTGAATTTAATATTGAAAAAATGTCGGGGAATTAATTTGAGCCGTTACACAGGTGTAATTAATTTTTGTGGAATGGAATTATTTGCGTACAGCAGCAACATGGCACCAGCGTATCTAATTCGCAGATTATCAGATTTTTATCACTGGATCATCCCGTCGTTTTCATCCTGATTAATCTATCGAACAAGTTATAAATCATTTCATGTCAACAAATTCTCTACTTCAATCGGTTTTAATTTTTATTGCGCCTACGTACTTCTCTAACAGCAATTGTTTTTATATCATATTATATGTTCAATTTGTGGTGGCTGATATTTAGTAACACACGGCTCCGCGTTACAACCAAACGATGTTGACAAATACAGTGCTCTTTAAGGTCAAATAATCTTACTCGGTTCTTACACAATATTTCTCTTAACTGTGATTTTACACGAATTTCATCCATTTATTTTCAGTGACAACTTTTAACAATGACTATGTTCATATCATCATGTATTTTCAATCGGTTGCATATATTCATTTCAATTCAGACATTTGTGAAAGAATAATTACTTGTGTGCAAAATATGCTACTTTATAAACAGCGTTCATTTCGCTACCATCTAGTACATGGACAATTTTGTTTAACTGTGACTTGTGCAGAAGACATTCATCTTTGTGAATAATGTTTTTATTACTTGCCGTCTAGAGTACGGACAATTTAGTTTGACTGTGACTGGTGTTTAAGACATTCCTTTGAATTAAAATTTAATTTTATTTCCGTCTAGAGTACGGTCAGTTTGGATTACTTATGATTCCACACGCGGTGTTTATTACAATACATATGTGATCATTCGCATTGGTCTTCTCTCATCACCTATCGGGAAAAAGCCGGGGATTAATCACGTGCACGAATCTCAACAGCCGCTACCAAACTTATGTAGGGAATAATAAATCTCGCAAAAGTCCCCTACAATTTAATACAATTAGCAAATTTACCAGCGATAATTGGTTCTAAATTTTTGGATCAATCGGTAGAAGCAGATGTTGGTAAACGTGTTGTTATAAACGGTCGAGTTTGCAAATTCGCTGATGATTTGAAAATAATCTTTCCAATTGATCCAAATAATGTCGAATTCTCCAAAAATAATGTGACACTAGATTTGTATGATTTAAATTGATATTTGTTAACACTGGGGCTAAAAATAAACAGTAATAAGTCGAGAGCTTGAAAAATAGGTAACAGAGCAGAATTTAATTATGTTTATTTTCATGATGCTGAAATTAATGATGTTTTTGAGATTAAACTTATGCAAGAAATTAAGGATTTAGGCATAACTATTCATTGTACGGCTTCTGCTGAGAGACATATTGAAAGGATAGTAGGCAGTGCCAAGAACAGATGGGCATTAATAAATAGAAATATTATATCGCATGAAATAAAATTTAAAATGTTTATAATATGGATTAGACCGATACTAGAATATGCTGCCGCTACTTGGAATCCCTTAACAAAGGGGTTGTCTAATAAGATAGAAGCTGTACAAAGAAAAGTTGTGAAACAAATTAGTTCTATCTCCTGCACTATATACGCCACTAGATTACAGTTTGTATCATTGCATCCTTTATGGTTTCGGAGAATGTGCTATTGCATAAAAGTTTTCCATTCGAACCAGTGGTCTGGTGCCTATATGAATCCCATAAGAAAGAGTCATGAAATTGGAACTAGATCTGGTCATTTTGCAATATCTCCACCATTGGTGGGGAATGTTGCGAGCAAGCTATTCTCTTTTTCAAAAATTTACAAAATTTACAATCAATTGCCAAATGGGCTTAGAGAAACGCCTCCATCTAAAATGTCTTTTAAATTTTTATCTACAGATTTAGAAAAAGTGTTCAATCCTGCTGATATTTTTAATTTTGATTATGATAATACTTTCTCATGGTTAAATAAAAGACAGGATTAATTGTTTTTCAGCAAAATAATTTCTCGAGATTCTATCTTCAAATTTTGTATTATTAAAACTGAAATATTATGTATTATATCATCTTGTTAATCAACAATGCACACAATCAATTATTAGTCATGGTTTCCTTTTTTTCTTACAAAATGTTATAATCGAATTATAACTTAAATTTTCCTAATTTTGATGAAGAATCTATCACTGTTTACAGCTGAACTTTCTGATGCTGATAAATTGTACAGTACACCAAATTGCACATATATATGTGATGTGATATATTTTTATATTGTACATTTTCTAATTTTATTATTTGATGGAACATGTGTGGTTTGAATCCAAATTAAGATATTCTATTCTATTCTATTCTATTATCATTAAACATTACAGATCACGTGTGTTTTATATTAATTTAAAAAAATTAAATCTCTTTACGTGTTTTTATTTTACACTTTTTAATGTCCCGTAAGCTACTTCCAAACATGAATATCCTCAAACCTAAGTTAGTTCAGGGTTCATCCACCAGTCCTACATCTGATAACGTTAGGCTACCGTCTTAAGTGGGAACTCTCATATTTGACTAAAGTCAATGAAAGGTACGTTATAGACACAGCAAATGCTAATAAAACCACGAATTAACGCCATCCAAAACAGTTAAAATGACTATCGAGATCCCTTGATCCTTCAGTCGTTAATCTCCAAAAAATTGGTGCCATAACCATAAAAATTACATCATGACTTTTAAAAATTGCCCGCACTCTTTGGTGAATTTGGCGAACGGTTTTCAGTTTCCTTCATTGGCTGACCATACGCAGAATCATAGGAACAGTGCATATTATTCATACACACAAAAGATAATCAATTTTAAACGTCCATTGACGAAGTTTTCGCTGCATCCATACGTCCGAGTAGACGTAAACCCGAAGAAAGTAAAACCAATAATGTCACGTACAGTGACCAGCCTATTTATCTATATGGCCTGGCCAGGCAACGCAATGAAATTCTGTATCTTCTCGAGTTTAAAACTGGGGAGGAATTCTCGTGGACACAAGTGCAGCAGTTTCTATTCTCAATTGTGAATTCATGGTCTAGATATCTCTAGGAATTCAATACGCAACTGCTTCGGTGGAGGACATTCCCATATATGGTTACTGTATCGCTTTCTTAACTTAGGTTTACGTGGTGAATTTTCTCACAACTTCATCGTCGCAAAGGTCTAGTACAAAACAATAGGCCTTGATTTTCTGCTAAAGCTTCAGCTAATTGATGATCTTACTAATCAAAAGATCATTGAACCCTCCATCGTATTTAAGCAAAGTTTCTAAACACATGCCCCTGACCGTTTGGTATTATGGGTCATACAATTATTTCCAGTGCATTCTTCGACAGAAATATAAACAGATTTCCAAAATTACAAGTTGTTGTTCGATCTCAACAATTAAGAGCTACATATCTCCCACACAATGCACCATATAATCGCAACCTATCGCACTTGAGAAGAAACACCTAACCCAGCTAAACTGAAAGCTGCCCAAAAGGAGTTTCAAGACATTTGGAAGAGTAAATCATCAGACAATCGTGAGGTTCATTGGTATCACCATTACACTTGTTCTCTAAATCGAAAGGATGATACAGAGCCTGTGAAAATTATCGCAAGCCTAAATCTGTGACTAAACCCAATGTATATCACATTCCCAATATAAACACATCACTTGGAAAACTCAGTGCCAGTCATTACATTTCAGTGATTGATCTAAGAAAGCTTACTACCACATTCTATTCATGCCAGAAGATATGAAATACACTGCAGTCATCACACTTTTTGGCCTTTTTGAATACCTTCACATGCATTTTGGTGCGCTACTCAAAATTTTCAGAGTTTCATGGACAACATGTTACGCGATGACACCGATTGCAGTATGTCATACCTTCAGGGCATACTGGGTTTTAGTCTAGTCCTAGACTATTATGTCAAGCATCTTAGAAAGTTTCTATCACTCTATTCGGATCACGAACTCAAGAGAAACTCTAACAAAGCGCAAGTTGTAACTGCATTCTTTAATTTCCTAGAGCATAGTATTTTATCTCAAGTTATACAGCCTTTGCCGTCCAATGCCTATTAGATGAAGGACATCTTGTCACCCAATGCATTTAGAGACATACAGCAAAATATTGGGAGCTCTCAACTACTATCGCAAGTTGCTTTCCAGCCTATCAAAACAACTTTATCCATTATATATGCATCTGCAGAATCGAAAAGGTCAAATTTGAAACTCGTTTATTTCTTGGTCGTCTAAAGACAAGGATTTACTCAGTCATCCCATCAACACGTTAGAAAAGGCCACAATGCTAACACATTTAGACTTCCAGCGACTAATTATACTCAGAATTGATGCTTCTGAATTTGCAATTGTGCCATAATTGAACAAGAGATCGATGGAGTCCAGAAGACTATTAGTTTTTTCACGCATACTCAACAATTGGTGGAAACTCGATATGACATTTTTGGACGAGAACTTCTCGCTGTCCATGACGCATTTCGCCACTTCATTAGCATCATACACAGCAGCATATTTTTTTTCTACAGATCGTGCAACTTTGGTTAGCAAACTTTGAAATGTGACTTCAATCGCCGCAAAGTACCCTGCCAGAGTAGAACAACAGCTTTCACTTCAGAGTAAATGGCAATTCGACAAATTTCATATAAAAGTCGAACAAAATATATTTGGCAGACGTACATTCCAAACCAGATGTCTTGCTACAACAACCCACGCCTTCGCCATTCTCAGTCAACGCCGTGACTCTCAATGAACCAACACTAACACAAATCCGCTTACAAACAGAACAACGTGATAACACTTATATTTAAAGATCAATAACTCGTCATCCAACCGAGTTCATATGCTGATTCTGGGAAGATTAACCAATCGTCTACTTCATGGGTATTAATCCTTACCAGCTCCCAAAGAAAGATTTTTGACTTCATTCACTCTATTTCTCACCATGATAGTAAGGCGACTGTCAAACCTTCATAGACTCAGGAAGAACGCTAAGCGATTGTTTTCCGTGAGTGCTCTATGCCAAAAGAATAAAATCACCCGACACACACATTTTATGTTGGTACATTTCCAACAACGTCTTGTTTAGCCATTGTCTACAATGACAAAGTTCATTTGATGCAGGTTCAAGGTTTTAGCTACATTCTAAATATGATTGATAGATTTATCCGAGGACTTGTAGCTTTACATCTCGGAATTATTTCTGCAGATGTAGTCACTAATGGCATTATATCTGCATGGATAGCACATTATTTTTTCTTAACAAAGTCATTACTGATAGAGGTACATGCTTCTCTTACGCTTATTTCAGAACTACATTGCGATTCATGGGTTGCATCTTACCACAACAAATCTAATGGTATGACATAAAGAATGCATAGGGAACTCAAAGAAGATTTAGTACCTAAGTCCGTTAATGGCAACTGATTCAATTCATTACCTTTAGTACACCGTTTCCGTATACGCGAATCTATCCAAACGTCTGCGTCACGATTCCTGTAAATCATAAACCTACGCCTGTCTAGTTATCTCCGATGGTTACTATCCGGACATAATGACCAAGAAGTCGAAGCTTCTCGCCTGATACTTCATTTCAGTATCATCTTTACCCAGCTTACAAGACATGCTCCTCGTCCAGTCTTCGTTCATCCGCAGCTCATTAACTGCAAGAAAGTACGTATTCGTAAAAGTTCTGTTGTTGCACCATTGCAACCGAAGAATTGCGGTCCTTTCTCAATTTTGTTTAGACATCCTAAATATTTCATTTTCCTGCAAGGCGGAACAACTATTACGGTAAGCATAGACAAGTTGAAACCTTTTATCGAACCGCCTGATCTTGACGATACACAACCTTCTACATGCGTTGTAGGCTCTATATACTTACAAACTCAATCAAGTAATAAAATACTTTGCATAACGTGTAACTGATATAATTTCTTTCCATTATTTGTTTAGTACTCCATATAATAAATTTAAATTTTTTTGTTCACCACTTGTGTCCTATTACATGTGATGTTATCACCTCATATGGTTCACGCCTGTTCCTACAATTGTATATATTGTTATGACCAACTATTTAGAGCTAACGCTTTGTGCAGCAATAATAATTAGTAACCGGTTTTAAATCATATTATAGGCAATTATCATATATACCGAAACTTCATCAGTTACGCAGTTCACATTCAAAAACGACTATCATTCAACAGAAAGTCGAGACCACACTAGCCATTTTGGTCGTATATATATATACGATGCAATTATCATGCAGCAAATTATGCTCTATTCGCTACTTGTGATTGCTGTCGCTTTCACTGCTGCACTGCATATCTATGTCGGGTGTTCTACCTGCATTTACCTCGATGTGTTACAAATTCGGCTAGTCTTCAGTCACACCAATCTTCTTGTTGTGGCGTATCCAGTCATACGTAATTGACCATATAATAAATGTATTTGCACGTAAGCCAACCTTCGACAAGAATATTCAAGATCTTTGAACAACAGCTAACATATCATGCCTCGGATATTCTACTTGTTCACGTGTAACTGCTCAAAGGATCACCAGTCATCAAACAGGACACAGAGCTATTGTTTAGAATGACATTTGGAAATCCTTACTCTGCTAAAACTCGCAAACTTTCACAGGATTTACCTGATCTGCGTTTTGACTAACGCAGCTTTCATTGTTCCAGTAATTATCTTTTAGCAAGATATTTCGGCCCATCTTACCGTAGGCCTTCATCAGTTGCATCTCACGAAACAAATGAAGCAAGTTTTCTCATTATTGGTAACTCATTACGTACCGGCCAGAATTTTCAGCATACACGGCTCACAGCTTTTATCTGTGGAGGTTAATTGATTTATTGGACATCAAGTAACTTATCCTATAAAGATAAATCAAATTTTATTTTTGAACATTTGATGTTATTGAATATTGTGTTTTTTAAAATATTGCAATTTTTTTGGAAGTTTCTTTTGTACATATTGTCGAAGTTTTTTACTTGTCTTTGGTGATTGATAGAAGAGAGTCTGTTTGAGATCTTGAAATGCGTGGTACTCTTTGCTGCTTGGTTCTGGCTTCATACATTTTGCTAATAAATTATTGAAATTTGCAACCACCTATTCTTCCTAATACACATTATTGGGCAAGATCTCAAATTTCCTTTGGGCAATTGACTTAGAAATTTGTTTTCAAGATCTCCACAATTTCGTTCTATCATCTGCGACATTCAATGTTTCGGCGAGCCCACTCATTATATATATATATATATATATATATATATATATATTGCAAGAAATCTTATTTTAATATAATGGCAAAGTTTTTGGAAAATATTGAGGATACAGATAAATTAACAGGTGGACTAGAGAAGTGTAATTTAAAAAATAAATCTGAGGAATTCATTTGTTCTAAATTATATGATCATACCGCATATATGGGTTATCCGAGCTTGGCATATCAGAGGCTCTTCCATGTTACTGACCAATGAGCCTCTACTTATCTGTGATGTCACATAGGCTGTATTAAAGGCCACCTACAATAAATGTCCTTTACTAATCTTCATTATATACCTTTAATAAAGTTCAACGGTACTCGATTTAGGACGTCACAAAACCGTTTTTCACATTTCTAAGATTTTGACAAACATTTCAAATAATTTGTTTTGGCACTATTTTTGCTTTATTTAGTTGATCTAAAATTCTTGTAATTATTTCCGTTTAATAAACTGTGCGAAAGAAAATTTTGATTATTCGAAAAATTTACACTGAACTTTATAGTACTTTTGGTTTTTTACATACAGATAATATGTTCTAATCTAGTTTTATTTTGTAATTATGGAATATTTGCAGAAATATTTAGAAGGTATGACTTCATTTAAATATTGCAATTAGATCTAGAACATGTACCTCCATACCTTAGACAAGAATTTAAGATTATTAGATCTTTAGATCAAAAAGTGAACGACATATTAAGGGAAACTGAAAATGATCTAAATCATATTTTTCTAAACGCACAATCATTAACGAAAGAAGATCGGATTAGTAAAATAGATAATGTTTTGGATAAATTTAAAAAAGGAAAGGAGATTTGTAATGACAAAGTTTCCCGTGCAGAAAGCGCCTATGAACTTGTTGATAAGCAGATCCGTCGTCTTGATGCTGACATGTTCGAGTTTAAAAAAGCTCTGGCGGAAAAGGAAATGAAAAAGTTGAAAAAAACAAAGAAAAAGAAGGAAGAAGCTCCTATTTCTCCTGGGTAACTCTTTTTTATACATGTATTTCCTTTTTTAGTTTAATAATAACACCATGTATGTATTTTTTTTACCATATTGAACTACCTTGAAGTTGATGATAACTTTTCCCCTCATCAACTCCTCCCCCCTGCTATTAAATACTTTGATAGTCACATTTCCATTCACCTCCACATATCCTACTCTTGATTTGTTATTTGAATGGTCGGGCCAATTGGCCTTTGATGCCAAATAAATGTATTATTATTTAGATCATAAAGATTTTTTAGAATTTATTTAGATTAATACCACATTTGATGTCATGTCTATTGAATATATGGAAATGTGCAGTAGAAAATACCGTTAATTAGAAACATTTGTGCGGCAGGATAGGTCAGTGGTTAGAGCACCAGGTTCCCAAGCGGACGTACCCAGGTTCGAGTCCTGTCCGCGGCAAGTTCTGGACAGTACATGATGAGTTCCCAATAAGAACGGAACCGGTCTACTATATGAATTGCTTTTTCTACACTATACAATTCCCCTGGTTAACTCTTTGTTATACATGTATTTCCTTTTTTAGTTTAATAATAACACCATGTATGTATTTTTTTACCATTTTGAACTACCTTGAAGTTGATGATAACTTTTCCCATCATCAACTCCTCCCCCTGCTATTAAATACTTTGATAGTCACATTTCCATTCACCTCCACATATCCTACTCTTGATTTGTTATTTAAATGGTCGGGCCAGTTGGCCTTTGATGCCAAATAAATGTATTATTATTATTTAGATTATAAAGATTTTTTAGAATTTATTTCGATTAATACCACATTTGATGTCATGTCTATTGAATATATGGAAATGTGCAGTAGCAAATACCGTTAATTAGAAACATTTGTGCGGCAGGATGGGTCAGTGGTTAGAGCACCAGGTTCCCAAGCGGACGTGCCCAGGTTCGAGTCCTGTCCGCGGCAAATTCTGGCCAGTACATGGTGAGTTCCCAATAAGGACGAAACCGGTCTACAGGATGAATTGCCTTTTCTACACTATACAATTCTTAGTTTATACTGACATATGTAAGTAATAAATGGGTCAGGTGTTTATATCAAGACCGCAACCTTGATTATAATAAATATTTGTTCAATTTATTATAAAGATGCCATTATCACAGTATATAAATGTACTTTTAAGTTTTTCATTTGCTGAACAACCTATTATACTATTCTAATATCGTCCCTAACAGTAGTAATGGTACCATTATTCGATAGGAGCTGAAAATCAGATTTAATACACCTTAATACACAATCCACTGATGAAGTGCATGGTTATTCAACTGTGAAAGCGTACTTCCATCATCATCTCAATATTAGAGTAGAGAACTTTTTAAAATATATAAGTAGGGAAAATCTCTCGACGTGTACGATGACGCTTTTTATTTAACATTTTTAATGAGTACCGGCCAGTTACTCCACTATTGAAGGAGTGATCAGGAATAAATCTGACCTTGCTTTTGTTTCGTTTCACTTCTTTATCAGACTCATTTAAACTCTTACATTGGTTCAGGTGGGGTATTTGTATATCGTGAAATAGCCTTCGAACATTATGATTGCAATGAAAATAGTTGTAGCCTAGAATCGTGTGTGATGCTCGCCAAAGGAATAATAGATTTCACAATTTTTCTTTGCACAGGTTCTATATGGTTAGTCTAAAATTCTGTGCAAGCTTTCAAATTTCCAAATTAAATTGACACGTAAACCCAAGAAACTCCATGAAATGGAGCCGGCTTATCCTCTAAAAGGAGTCAGCCGCAGTAAAGTAAGTAAAATCCAAGTTTTATTGTCAGTTTGACTACCTCGGTTCGGTGTCGAGGACAACTTGCTTGATATAATAGGGGGAATCCTGGTCGTGTTTTGACCTATTATTTCTAAGCGCAGAGGGTTAAAGACAGGAAAAGAGAACAAAATGAAAATGGCAGCACCGTTAGCGTGTTCATCAAAAGCTCAATTACTCGCAAAACATAAGTACCAGGCTGCTGTGGCAGAATTTTGAGCATTTACGCGAAGAGCGAATTTTTGTGAAGCGAAGTTCGAAGCTTGCATCCCCAATAGTAGTAATTCCTAAGCCTGAACCGGGACAATGGTGAATTTTGGGAACTATTAGCTATTAAATTCGGCTATATGATAATAGAGTAATTTGTTGTGTTAAAACAGGCGCTTGTCACTGCACTGGTGTACTACATATTCACGTACACGAAGTTAATGCTGTAGTTAAGCGACTGTATTGTGAACTTACGGCTTCATTAATGTATACTAAGGGTATGAGCTGTATAACTGTTCTGAATCACAGTAACAAGCACAGCAAACGGGCAGAGAGAGTCGACAAGTCAGAAGAAAGAGCTGCCTAAAATATTAGGCTTTATTCATCATAATAGTACATGCTAAGACAAAGAAAAACATGTTAGTATACGAACGGTGATATGTTTGTTTATTTGTACACACATTTATATTAACACCGTTCGTATACTAACATGTTTTGTTTTGTCTTTTAGCATGTATATCTGCATTATATGATGAATAAAGCCTAATATTTTAGGCAACTCTTTCTTCTGATTTGTCTAATCATTCTGCCCGATTGCTGTGCTTGTTACTTTGATTCAGTACAATTTATTCATCATATAACCTAATCATGGAACGCCTAATACGACCAGAGCGATTGGATGTTGAACCTAGTGCACCAGATGCAGCAAAACAATGGAATCATTGGTATCGTACATTCTGTGGCCTCCTGAAAGCGGTCGAATCCATGAATCCGGATAAATTGGACACTCTTATTTCCTACGTCTCTCCTAACGTATATGAACACATCGTTGATTGTGATACTTATGATCATGCTATCAAAACTCTAATGAATCTCTATGTCAGACCGAAAAATGAAGTCTTTGTTCGTCATATACTCGCGACTACTAAACAAGAAAATGGACAAACATTGGATCAATTTGTTCAGATTCTGAAATCGTTAGCTAGGGAATGCAATTTCAAACCAACTACGGCCGAGGAAAATCGAGACGATGCTCTGCGCGATGCCTTCATTAATGGAATCCAGTCCAATTCAATCAGACAACGTCTCTTAGAACACAACTCACTTAATTTTCAAGCGGCTTTTGATCAAGCACGTGGTCTCGAAATGGCGGAAAAGCAATCATTATCATATCAAAACTGTTTGAATTCTGCACACACTGCAACAGTTCAGCCACTCTGTTCTTCATCAACCTCCGATAAATCTACAGATAATCTTGTTGCTGCTGTTAAACAAAAATGTGACTTTTGTGGGTACGATTATCATTTAAGATGGAAATGTCCGGCCAGAAACGCCTTCTGTAAAAGTTGTGGAAACAAAGGACATTTTCAAAAGGTATGTCGCTCTAAGAATCACCGCCCAGTGGTTTCGACGCTTCATCCTACCATATCTGCAACTGTATTAGCAGCTGCTCCAGATTGTCTCACCAAATGTGTAATAAATCTAGAAGTCAATAACATAAATTGTCATGCTCTCATTGATACAGGCAGTTCCTGTAGTTATGTTTCAGAAGCCTTCGTTTTGAAAAATAATTGGAAAATTCACCCCTCTCAAGAAACAATAACCATGGCGTCTAGCTCATTTTCGAGTCATACCAAAGGTCATTGTTTTGTGTCGATTCAATACAAATCATGTGTTTATCAAAATATCAAGCTATCTATACTTTCTGATCTTTGTACTGACGTACTCCTCGGTCATGACTTCCTTGGATTGCATAAAAGTGTAAATATCTCTTTTGGTGGTCATAAATCGTCATTCACCGTCTGTTTACTGAAACCTGCATCTGTTACGTCCCCGCCTCTTTTCCACCATTTAACTGCTAACTGGAGGCCTATTGCTACGAAATCAAGAAGGTACAATCGAATGGATGAAATATTTATCCGGGATGAAATAAACAGATTAGTTTCTGATGGCATTATCGAACCTTCAACATCCCCGTGGAGAGCACAAGTTCTCGTGGTATCGAATGAGAATCACAAGAAACGTATGGTTGTGGACTACAGCCAAACAGTCAACAAATTCACACTATTAGACGCCTATCCTTTGCCGAAAATAGACCAAATGGCTGAAACCATTTCAAAATATCATATATTCAGCACTTTGGATCTCAAAAGCGCTTACCACCAGATACCTATCCAAGAACATGAAAAGGTATTTACTGCTTTCGAAAATTGCTGGGGAGTGATTTTGGCGAAACCCATTTGAGAATTATTAAGAATGTTATAAAAGACGAATACATTTGTTTATAGTCTATTTACAAGTATCATCAGTTTAATTTGATATCGTCACCTTTAAAATACTGACAAAATGTTCAACATGAACTATGGGAGGTCGAAGTTTCAAAACTACTCGTTGGATTTACATTCTTATTCTTGGGATTTCTAATAATCACCTCACCAAACTTTGTGCTGCATCTTCAGAATATGTTTTTCCAAAATATAATTTTAGTGACATTGTTTTATTTACATTTTGATTAAGACTATAGATATAACTCTAAACTCTATTCGATATCTCAGTAAATAAAAAATTGCATTCTGTCATGAAACACAATAGGTATTTCCTCTACTTATAAAATTATAATAACAATAAATCAGATATTATAAAAAAGTTTAAGACGTAAAAAGTTATTTCATCAACAATCAGTTAAAATAGTGCCTGTAAGAGAGTATCGCTGATAAAAACGCAGGAATCTATGAAAAACACACGTTTCGAATAGTATTCAAATTGAAAAGCAAAGGGAATTTTGGTCAGCTGAGATTTTTTAAAACAAAATGGAGTGTTACTATTATTAACACAGAAATATGACCTACCTAGTATTTACACTAAAACGTCCATTAGGTGTTATCATATGGATTGACGGCGGACGGAAAGGATATTCGGAAGGAAATTTAAGTTTACCGTGATAATATCCCCCTTCATACGGAGAGTTCTCGGGACCTTTAATAACATAATGCCACTCTAAAATATTAAGTGTAGACGGATGCGCCGTAATATAAGGTAAAGGATCTTTGCATATACGCAAATAATCCAGGCGCAATCTTTTATTTACTGTATTTGACAGGATACTCTTCTTTGTTGACATGCTGCCACAAAATATGTATTTTAAAACTGGTAAAATTTTAAAAGAAATAAAATGTAAACATAAATAAAAATAAATAAATAAATAAAATAAAATAAAAATAACAAAAGAATTCGTGCGTTAAAGTATAAAAGTTAAAGTAATTGGCTTATAAAATTATAAATATAAACAACTCGTAGTAAATGGAATTAGTCTTAAAATGTTGGCTTATGTGCATAAGCTGAAATTATCATGATCCATATATTTAAAAAAACTACAAAAAGAATAACTATTATATTCCATACTATGGCACTTGTAAACGCACCGGTTTCATATAAATGCCGTGCTACGTTATAAATAGGTTAAAAGCCGTGGAGATTAAGATACAGTGACTGTTGGTGGCCCTTACTAGGACCGGTAATTGAATTCTCCGTGAAAGTTAAGTAATGTAGCAGTGTCTAGAAGTACTCCTAGACACTTGAGACCGGCTCTGGTTGACTGGCTGGTGTTCATTCTGTTGTAGTGTCGAAATCAGAGGGCGAGAGTTTGTGCAAAGGCTCAGAAATTTCTTTTTGAAGATCTGCGACAACACCGTGTTGACTGGCATACGTATAGGTCTAATAAATAGATGACGAAATCCTTAGGTGTGACAAAAATCCCTGATGAATAGGCGATACAGAACAAATAATGCTAATCCAGAAGTCAGCATGGGTGAACAGTCAATGCGACGCGAGACAGCAGCACACGTAGTGCAGAGCATAAATCAAACGTGCTAATAACAAATATGGTAAGTGCACCGTGCTTATATAGATTTGAAAACGGAAGCTCTCGTGCCATTGGTTATCGGCAAATTTTGCTTTTTTTAATTGGTGTTGCGTAAATGAAATTTGAATTTCATTTAGGCAATATGTCAGTGAATATTTCTTGATTCGTTACTTCAATTTCCCTTCTGGAAAAAAATTCTCTCGTCGAGACTTGATAAGTAATATAGGAAAGAGTTCGAACCCAGTTCAGCAACTGGTTATTGTGTTTATAGCTATTGAATTTTATAAAAGAAATTGTACCGTAATTTCTGAGCTGGCGTATGCTTGGTGGTTGCTTCAACTATGATATTTTGCCAAATAACTTCTAAGAATTGCTACACAAATTGCAAGCTATAGTTGCCGGTCATACCGCGTGATGCAAAGTCGAGTAGTGGGAGGTTTGGAGAGCCACAGTGTGAGGATTGCAATGTAACTTGCCAATGAAGTTACCAGGTTTATGTTGAAACCTGGGCAGGTTGGATCGCCGTCAATGTGTTTGAATACGACCAAAGGAGCTAGTGTATGCTCGAGGTTGTGGTCATAATATTCGTAGAGTGGTCACTGTGCAACTGATGACGTTTAGATATGCATTGAAAGTAGCCTGTACCATTATATGAAGCCGATGATTACTTAGTGTTGCTACAAAAGGCGTTAGCTCCAAGTAGCTAGTCATACCAAATAGGCGTTGTCAGCTGTGGTGTGAGCCATACGTTGCAACAGTACAATGTAAAAATATATATATGTACATAAAAATAAAATGATAAAAACAAAAGTGTACTCGAATATTGCCGCAGAAATGGCATAATACCAAAGAAAAGTTAAAAAATGCTACACAATTGCTAGCTAAGAACAGCTGATTATAACAAGTGAAACAAGTGAGTGTAAGAGAAGTAAGTGAATCATTTGAATTCATAGAGGTTACATTGCGAGACAGGGTGCAAGAGGTGCGTATATATTTAAATGTTTGATACGTAGAATAATACAAAATTAATGCAAAAAATTGTGAGTTATGCGTATGCAAAGCAATCTATTGCTAGGTTGAGATTTAGCCTGAGACGTGTGTGGAAGGTTGTATGTTTCCAGGATCAGGCAGTTAGACAAACGGTTTCAACCTGTCTAGGCTTATTGATAATGAAGTATATTGGCTGTCTGAGCAAAATCAGACAAGTACCGCGATAATTTGGTTGTAGTGATGCAACAGCAGCTTCGTGGCGAACGAGTACTCTCTTGCAGCTATAGATCTGTGGGAGAACGACGAATGGACGAGGCGCATGTCTCAACTGTTGTTTAGACATGTTACTGAAATGAAGTCTGAGTCAGGTAGCTTCGTTTTCTAGGTAATCCTATGTGGGTAATAGATATAGAAGCTGACTAGGCAGGCGCAGATCCATGCCATACAAGAGTTATGAAGCAGATGTTTAAGAGATTCACAAGTACGAGAATGGCATGTCAAGTAGATATAAATGTAGAGCATCGAGCCAGTTGCCATAAATGGATGAGGATGCCTAAGCCGCTTTAAGCTCCCTATGAATTCTCACCACCATACTATTAAATTGAGTATGGTAGGCAGTCGTTTAGCGTAAGGTGCACCTCATGAACCGCAGCTCTGTTTTGAAACGATCCGATGAGAAACAACTGCTTCTATCAGTGATGACCTCATTTGAAACACCATAATATGACATCCATGAAGAGATAAACCAATTAGTGACTTCGTCTGCAGAAATGGTGCCAAGAGGTTATTCCGCAGGCCATGGGATAAATCTATCAATCATAGTTTGAAGGTAGCATTATCTGTGAAAACAACAAATCTGTTGCTGCCATTGATGCAGATAAAATGACGTACTGCTTCGTGGATGGCGAGAAGTTCTCAACCGTAATTGTCGTATCTTGTTTCTACTATTTGAAGAGTACGCGAGTAAAAACTGATCATCTTCCGAACTTCGTTGATGCCTTGCTCCAACGTGGCTTCAATATTGAACTCAGAAAAATCTATAGTGAGTAGAAATGGTCGTTTAAACTCTGGATGCGTAAGCATTGTAGCATTTGCTAACGAGTCGATGGCGAGTCGAAGTAATTCCTCGTCTTCAGATGACCAAGTAATGATGGAGTTCTTGCTAAGTCCTTTTCGATTCCGTACATGCCTACACAAAGAAAAAAGTTGTCTTGACAGGCCGGGAAGGAATTTGCGATAGTAGTTTAGGACTCCGAAAATGTTTTGCAACTAGCCAAGAGTCTTTGGTGACTTGATATTCCGGATTGAATTCGTCTTTGACGGCAAAGGTTGAATACCTTGTGGCGTGATGCGATTCTCTAGGAAGTCCACGGACGTAGTTGCAATCTGCGTCTTGTCACAGTTGATCTTCAGTCCGTGGTTGGATAAGTGTGAGAGGACATTTCATAAATGCTTGCATGAGATTCTAAGTCTGGACTGAATACCGTTATGTCATCGAGATATGACATACAATAAGCGGCGTCGTCGCGGACTATATTGTTCATGAATCTTTAAAATGTCTGAATAGCACACTTGAGACTAAATGCATGTTGAGGTATTGGGAAAGGCTAAATGGAGGGATGACTGCAGTCTTTCTAATATCTACTGGCGCTACCAAGATGTGATGCTAGGCTTTTCTGAGGTCTATCACTGAGAAATAATTACTACCGCTGAGTTTCTTCGGGTAAGGTGTTTATATTGGGAATAGGATATGCATAGGATTTGGTCACTGAATTTAGCTTGCGATAAACTCCACAGACTCTGTACGATCCGTTTGATTCAGAGACTAAATGTAGAGAAGACGAAAATGAACTATTCGATGGTCTGCTCATTCCTTCTTCCAATAAAAATGAAAATTCCTCTTGGGCATCTTTCAGTTTATCTGGAGCCAGCGGTCGCATCTTGAGTGCAATAGGTTGTCCTTCTGTGACGATATGGTGCATCGTGTTGGAGACCCGTAGCTCTGACTGTGGTTGGTTAAATGATCTGTAACTCCAAACGCTCGGAGGCAAGTTTCCAAAAACTTTGCTCAAGTCCGGTGGAGGGATCGATGATCTTTTGATTGGCAAGATCAACAATGAGTCGAAATTTTAAAAGGAAATCAGGGCCTATTATATTGTGTGAGACCTTGGCGAAGATGAATTTGTGAGTAAATTCACGCCGTAAACCCATGTTTAGTGTGCGATACCGGTTTCCATAATTAGGTATGGGCTTCCCTGTAGCTGTTGCGAGTAAAATACCTAGCGACATATCGGACATTGAATCATCTTGAGAACTGAGACTGTTGCACCTGAGTTTACGATGAATACTTTGCCATTTCTGAAATCAAGACGATGCAGAAGTTCGTTGGACTATTTGGCCGGGTCATACAGACAAGTAGGCTAGTCATTGCGACTGACATTGTCAGTTTGGCTGTCTATGTGGCATATTCGGCGTTGACGAAAAGAGTCATTAGGAGTGCAATTATGTATTAGGTGTTGCGAACCTAGTAACAAATTAGTTCATTTGTGACAAGAAGGATAAATCAAAAGCAGCATGAGCGGAAAGTATAATCTCAAGCACATTCGTTTCGTGCTTACTGGCGACTTATCAGTAGGAGCCATGAGATTATACGTTCCGTTCATGCTGCCTTTGGTTTATCCTCCTGGTCACAACTGAACTAATTTGTTGCTATGTTTGCATCACCTAATACATACTTGCAGATTTATTAATTCTACGCAACAAACAGTATTTAACAGTTATTAGGAATGTCAGATTGTAAGAGATTGCTTCCTAATGGCGCTGTTAATGCTGCTGAGGCGCAGAAAGTACAGCCTTTTACTTTCTGCGCCATACATTTCCCGATCTTGATGCTCCACTGCGCCTGTTTTCTGAAGCCTGGCCCGTCAACTGTGGAAATTGGCATTCATTCGAGAATTTTTTTGAACGACAGAGGTAGAATTAACACGAATAAAAAATTTTGGTGATCATAGCACCTGTTCTTTTGGGCATATCTATTAAAAATTGCGGGGATCTAGATCGCCGCCTACTATTTTGGGTGGAAAATGGGACGTGCGCTCATCTGATTCATGCAAGGATTTCCCTATGTCTAATCTTTCTAGAACTTCAGTCATGTTCGCTATTGTCCTTTCAGAAGAGATGATCCTATCATCCTGTGGGGAAGCACAAATAGGTGACGAATTTAACTTAAGTTCTAAAACCCTAAAATCTAACTCGCATCTCTCTGATAATTCATCTATTGAGAGAGAATTGGGGAGCTGTCTGGTGAACAATTTTAGTGACTGGAGAATATTGTTAATAAAAATAACCTTAGCCTCATAATTAGAATTATTGCTTTTGTACCAACTTTTCCGCAATTCACTTAAAAACTCGATGAAGCCAGTGTTTTACATGTCGAACTGCGCATATTTGTTTATTACCTGCTCATTTTCAGTCGGACCCAGCAAAGATTCTACTTCATTTTCGAGGCCCAAAATGGGATTGGGTAATTTCCTAATTGCCTCAAGCTTTGGATAAATCCGTCGCAATAAGTATTTATGCGGAAACCTTTCACAGTTTTTGATGAGTGTCATGATCTGGAAACGGGAAGAAAGCAGAGTCTACGCGCATAAAGAATAGTTCGCTATCTCCATCCCAAAGAGGAATATGAATATCTTAAATTGGACCTGCAATTCTATCTTACGGGATCTAAAAAGCATATATATAAGCGAAATAAAATGCATAAATCGATGTGAATATAACAAAGCGCTTAACAAAATCTGCTTCCATATTTGAAACTGACAAGATGAGTTTCAGACTATATGTTCTTTCACAAAATCACAAATCGGCGTCTAGTTTTTACATTTTGGGGCAGTTTGTATGTAGGAGAAAAAAATTTGATCTTATAAATTTTTCTCAAAATAATTTGCTTCCAAAAAGAAAAACATAGAAGAACTTGACATAAGAATGATTCACAACCAGGGTGAAAAAAGTGGAGGTGTTGTAGGTTGT
>JAQBSW010005067.1:0-61361 GCA_029291075.1 Eudiplozoon nipponicum | reverse complement strand
TAAATATAATACAAATTCCTTTTATATTTTTCTCTAAGTATCTGCAAATAAAAATATTTATGTATTTTCTGAAATGTTTAAAATGTTGTGAAATGGTTGAACCAAATCGATTTTCCTCGAAAAGCTTCATCAGACACGTACAAGTTAGATTGTCAAACATATTACACAAAGAGTAATGATAAAGAAATTTTCTTTTCATAAAAAAATGCTGTTTATTTAAATTTCTTTGGTGATATCGAAAATTCAAAAAATAAGACCATTTTCCATTATACAAATTACAATTGGTTTTTTAGTATGCGAAATATACAAATGTAATTAGGTTAATCTGTATAATACTATACAGATTTTTCGAAATTTGGATATAATCTCAAGTTGTGAGAGCACGTCATATTTAAACGACTTAATAGCAGATTCAATACTCACAATGAACTTTATATTACGCGCATTCAGAGAACTCAGTTACTTTCAGTCCTGATTTTTTTCTATCAAGAAAGTGAAAAAATTATTGGTCAAAACTTTCTTAAAAGTTCTGTAGGACAACGTTTTGGTGTGTGAGTTGAACTCATGTTTACTTTACTAAAAAGTCGTATAGTGGCAAAATATTAATTTTAGTTGTATTTTCTTGAATAGCTAGGGAAAACTGACGAGAATGATTAATGGCTTCCTTATGCACAAAATGAATCACCATGATGTGGCAAGCAGAAGTCTGTGATTCGGCTGACCACCCGCAAATATGGGTGATAGCTTGTCCATTACCATCTGATGCGTTCAAGGATAGGATTGAGAAATTGTTGAAGTGTCTCGTGAAGATAAAGCCTGTGCGATTTTTTGCATACTCTTCTAGTATTAAAGATTTTCAATAAGTGAAAACTGTTTAGAATCCTGAAGCTCGTATTCTTCGCAAGGAGTTTGCTGATAGTCGTGTAAGAGGTGAGGATTAAACAGGCTTATTTCTCATTGTAAGTCGAAAGAAGCGTAAGTAAATAAACTCTTTGATTATTGTGCGTATATATGAAGTATTAGCTGTAGTCATTTTATCATCGTTTTTTTGGGCGTCTCCCGTTTCTGAAGCGTAAATCTTTATGCTCGTCCAAAATCTCCTCAATCCACTACATTTTTCAGATTATGTCGTTAGTGATGAAGTGACCCTTAAATTAGTAACAAGAATAATATCGAAATTCATACTTATGATAAAATGGAAAAGTGTTAATCATGAAGGATTGCGGTCGCTAAAATCGATAGGGTTTTCTAGGACTATTTTGTCTAGACAAATGTAGTTTCAAAACTATTGTCCAAGCCAATTACCTTACTTAGGAGGGTGGATTCCGTCCCAAATGAGTGAACAAGTGTTTTCGTGGTGCCTATTCCGCAAAAAGCAGACCGAAAATTAGTGGACTATAGAGGCATCAGTATTTTATATGCTGCGACAAAGATGGTCGATGTTTGTATGTGAGTCTGCTAGAGGTGTGAGCTGCATATCGGATTTTTCACAACTTACATATAAATTCTGTTTTGATCCTCGTAAGTCAGTTTTCCATCGTGCTCTTGAGATGATTGTGGAAGGTCGAAACGCGTCAATACGTGCGACTGACGGTAATTTGCTCTGTTGCGTCACTGATTAAATGCAGTGGAATTGGTGTTTATCTCATGGTAGCAGACTTTAAATAATAAATATCCATCTTTTTTTCTCATTTAAACTGGATTTACAGGTCGTATCATCATCGTAGTGTACGTAAGTATTGGCTCCAGTTATTAATGGCTTTAATTTTGTTGTCTCTAAGTGGTAGATATATTTGGCTGGTTAGATCGGTCATCATTGAGATTCGGTAGTTGAAGGACATGAAGTGTAAAAAGCCTAATATACACAATGACTATCGTCTATTTAAACAGCTTCACGTGGACAAGGCTAGTATCCTGCCTGTCTGGATTGATTATTCAGACGGATCCTATATACGCTAATTAGTCAAATTGAGTTACATTTTGTGGTCTCCGCCACGTAAAACAACATCTTTTCCATCCAGATGCAATAATGAAAACTCATCCCTATACATAAGGGATTGAGCTTCTGATGTCATATTTTAAAGTATTGATTTTGCGCTTTTCAGAATTTACTATTAACGTCATACAACGAGTTAATGAATATTGATCTTACAAGCCTGTTGCAAAGATAATACGTGTTAACCAGATACTATTCACTATGTTTATGTCCTTTTTCTAAGGACTTTTCCTAGTTTATATATCGTATTTTCAGGCCTGTGTTTGAAAATTCGCTGATTTATCTTTACTCCTCGGAATAGGTGCTAAATAATAAGTTTCCGCATAAATTACTTCGACAGTTTCAATAATCTGACATGCTTACATCAAACAATATCAAAACATTTCATATGTTTTACTGGTTTTGTTCTAAAACTATCGTCTAAGTGGTCGTCAATAATTTTTTGTATCAAGGCTAAAGCAATTTACGTTATACAGTTAGCACTTTTCCCATTCTATGTCTGCGTACAACATCGCATCATCTAAATAGCAAATAAGCCTTTCGCACGTGAATATTCACGTAAAAATATTCTAATACAACTGCAAACGAAAAAATAACAACAGAAGAGGATCAAATATGAATAATCCGTAGTCATAGAAATTCCGGCCTGACGATCGGTGGACAAGCTATTCAGCCCGGGTATGTTAGCATGAACCTTACCGGATCAAAAGGGAGAAAGCCATCATACAGTTTCATGTGAAGCCTCGAGTTTGGTCTAACTTCGCAGAAACTTTTATTGTTAAATGTGCAGTGACAGACTCGAAAGTCAAGTTTCGGCTGCTGAAGGAAACTGGCCACTGGCATCTGGACAGATAGTGCTCATCAGCCTTGGTTGGCAGACAATCTAAGAGAAGGACAACTCTGAATATTAGCCATCCTCACTAGGAATGAGCGACCTACTGTTCTATTAAAGTCCGCATAACCATGAACGATACGAATTGCAATGATTACATACTGCATCGGCCGTCGCGCAGTATTAAGAGGGTCGCTCTATCTGCTGAGTCGTGCAGAATGAATAAGCGACATCGGGCTACTTCATGCAAGTTTATCTCTGATTCTGCCTCCTGTCCTTCCCTTTCCTCTTCTTAATCTAACAATAACGCTCTTATAGATACTATTACAATGGTTGGTGTTTATCATATCATTATGCCAAATATCGAAAATAGCTTTAGTAGACTATCATTTATTAAACCTAAGTTAGGTTTTGATATCGGCTCATTTAATGTGCGTACATTAAAACAACTTGGGCAACAAGAAGCTGTTGAACGTACGTTTCAAAATTAGAAATCGACGTATGGTGCGTATATGAAATCAGAATACAGGATTACAGAACTGATTGCACCATCCCTATTTACGCGTTATTGGCTTCGAAAATCTGTTTCCACGGAGTTTTCTCAAACCGGTAAATGGGGCGTTGGTATTGTACTTAGCGCACGAGCCGAAGCTTGCTTAATTGATTGGATCTCCTTAAATAGTCGACTGTGTGCGGCACGTTTAAATATATCTACTTAAATCATTGTAAACCCCGTTCTCAACGTTGCCTCTTCGTTGTATCCGAATATGCTCCTACCGATTCCAACAGACGAAAGCAAGGACGCTTTTTACTCCGAACTAAGCTCCTTACTAAGTAGAACACGAAGTTCAGATATAGTCTTGGTTATGGGTGACATGAATGCTCAAGTTGGGCGCAGAATTTCATTTAGGTGGAAGATACACTTTAAGCTTGACGCGCAACGGTAATGATGAACGGCTTTTGGATAGCTGCACAGAACATAAATTATATTTAAGTAGTACAAACTTCAGACGCACTGTCAAACGTTGCGCAACATTGCATCCTACAGCGCTCGGGCAAGAGTGAACTCAAATAGATCATGTAGAAATTAGTTATCGATGGCATTGGTGCATCCAGTTTTGTCGTTCTTTTAGGAATACTTATGTTGACTCGGACCATGCACTTATCCGTTGCACTAAAATCTTCCAGGAAAATAAATAAGAATAAACCCCAAATGGCTGCAAGTAAACCCGAACAACCGCCCTCCCGACAAAATATGAAGATATTCTAAAGTGAAGGCTAACTGGTCTTGATGGCCAAAAAGAATTTACTTTGGTCCAAGATAAGGTCCACTATGCACAATGCAGATACTACTGTATGTGACATTGTTGGCCCCTGTAGAAACAATCATTCGCTCTCTATAAAATCTATGGAGATACTCAAAACAAGGCGCAAAGTTCCACCTGGCGTGGCTTATAATAATACTCGTCGCAATATAAGACGATAACTTAAGCGCAGTCTACAAGTTGATCCTGAATCATTTTGGAACAGAAAGGCTGAAGAAACGGAAGATGCGTTTGCGTTAGGTAATATTCGCTGCTTGTTCCAACTTATTCGCGCAACAGGTCCGAGAAAATTAAAGTTTAATGAAACAATAAATTACTGTAACAACCATCAAAATAAGTCGTCTTGATAGGTGGGCTAAACACTCGAAAAGTCTTTTTTTGGCAAAGGACAATTTGTTTACGTTGAGGAAAATTCTTGAACAGCGTCTTTTTAGACCTCAAGGGTGCATTTGAATTGGTGGATCGTAATGTTTTATTCCATATTCTGTCGAAAAGTTGTGTGCTCACTCAAAATTTATTAATATTATACGCACTACACAAATACTTTTGGTCGCGTTAAGGTCTACAACGAATTAACGCACAATTTTACAACCATCAGTGGTGTTTGTCAAGGCTCTCCAATTCCTCCATTTTTTGTTTAATTTTGTAATCGATGCTATTATGAACAACACTTCCACACATTCAGGATGCAGGTGTTGAAGTTCTCCGGGGCGGTAAGAGTCGATCTTGACTATGCAGACGATATCGTACTATTATTCGACAATCGAGATGCTGCTCAGGCCACCTTGAATAGATTATCAGACGTTGTTCCGTCTCTCGGTATGAAATTCGCACCCTCTAAATGTAAGATACTTTTACAGGATCACCCACCACTCACTCCAACTCTGCGACTGCAGAATGAAGATCTAGACATAGTTGACAGGTTTACATATCTTGGGAGCTCTATCAATAACTTAGGCAATATGTCTGACGAGGTGAGAATGAGAATCGCGAAAGCTAGAGTAGCTTTCTCGAACCTTCGACATTTATGGAGAAACGCGAGTATTTCACTCTGCCTTAAAGGTCGTGTTTACAATGCATCTGTACGCGCAGTTTTACTATACGCTAGTGAAACTTGGCCTCTTAGAGTTGATGATTTTAGACGCTTACAGGCATTCGACCATCGTTGTTTGAGAAGCATAGCACATGTTGGTTACCAACAACGAATAACCAACGTTGACATCCGTAGACGTATTTTTGGATCTGACAACAAGTGCTCCTCGTTAGAAAAACAAATAAGGCTCCATCAACTTCGTTGGCTCGGTCACGTTTTGCGTATGCCCTCAATTCGATTGCCCAGTAGAGCTCTGTTCTCTCATCCAGCACCAGATTGGCGTAAGAAACAAGGTGGGCAGATTTTGACATGGCAGAAACAGTTGAAGTCACTTACATCCAAATTGGGTAGTATAGGACCCACTCGTCTGCCAGGATGGGGTCCATGTGCGCATCATAGTTCTTGGTTAGAAACCCTTCGCGATATTGTATCGCATCGAACTCAGTGTCGATCTTGTTGCAGATGTCTAATAGCATCGTCTTCGTAACTTTCTTTCCTTAGTAGGGTAAAGTTAGCTGCAAGTTTTGGTTTTTTTTATCAAGTGATACAGTGAAACACGCAAGGAAGCTGTATTGCTGATGTTGTCTTGCCCTAAAGTTGACTTTGCCATCTTGGTGTTGTGTAAAGGTTTAGTTTTCTTCACTTCTGTGAGTTATCGTGATAAATATACTCATAGTGACTAGGTACTCTCTTTCTCTCTTTCTATTTCATATATCTTACTATTTATTGGTGTGCCTAAATTATTATTTTTTTCGTTTCTTATGGTTATATGGCAGTGAAGCATTAGTCTCTTGTCTTTTTTATGGCTGTGCATGATGATGATGAAGATCGGTTCACGAGAGCTACCAAATTAGTTTCTGTCAATTTAATTGTTTAGGACACCGTAGAATAATAATACGCTGCATGTGCATATATATACTAATTTACTTTACTGCGGCTGACTCCTTTTGGAGGATAAGCCGGCTCCACATTTCATGGAGTTTCTTGGGAATTTGGTACAAGTGGTATCCCCTCACCACTCGGGCGTATGTAAATTCAGATTTCGTTTCCGACACTTTATAATATGATTTAAACACGTTAATCTTTAAGAGCAATTGACATTATATATAATAATAAATATTGTGTTATTTTTTATCATTCATACAAAAAATTAACGCATTTGAAAGTTTATGAAAATAATTTTAATGCCTTTTGAACCTTGCGTTTATAGTTCATCATGTCGACCTTCGTGTATATCTTTAATGAGACATACACCGCCTACGCTTGCACATCAAAATCTCTTCCTGCCAGCTTGTAGGCGGCACGCAAATGTTGAATGTTCTCAGTCTCGTGGGTTACATACATCATGCAATCTTTACGAAGTGCGAATTGTCAAAACACCGCCATTTGCTGAGTCCGTAACTGAAGGTGATATCACGTGGAATAAGGCCGTTGGCGATTCAGTCGCAGAAGATGAGATTGTTGGTGAAATTGAGACGGACAAAACGACCGTACCTGTACCTGCGCCGTGTGCGGGTGTAATCACCGAGTTTCTTGTTCCAGATGGCAGCAAAGTTACTGCGAATCTTGATCTCTTTAAAATTGAGCCCGGTGCCGGCTCTTCTGACTCAACGTCGAAGGAAACTACTGAAAAACCGAAAAATGTGACGGCTGAGCATAAAACAGCGCCTCCGGTATCACCTCCAACTCCTCTTAAAGATGTTGTTCAGGCACCATCTGTCGTGAAACCGATCGTGCCGCCAGGAGGGATTATTTCTATTATTCAACCACCTGTCGGTGGTTTTGTCTCTAAGCCAAAACCTCATGAGACTGTGTCATTGCCACCTCAGGGCTTGTTTCGCGGAGAAGAACGTGTTAAATTGAGCAGAATGCGCCTTCGTATAGCAGAACGTCTTAAAGAGGCACAGAACACCTGTGCGATGTTGACTACCTTCAATGAAGTAGACATGTCGAACTTAATTGAACTGCGCAACACACATAAGGAGGCCTTTCTTAAAAAGCATGGCGTCAAATTGGGTCTGTTGAGTGCATTTGCCAAAGGTGCAGCTATAGCTTTGCAAGATCAGCCAGTTGTCAACGCTGTGATTGAAGGTAACGAGATTGTATATCGTGATTATGTCGACATTAGTATCGCAGTGGCCACGCCGAAAGGATTGGTTGTGCCTGTACTGAGAAACGTGGAGCGCATGAACTACGCTGATATAGAGCTAGGCATTGCCGAGCTTGGTAAAAAAGTATGTATCATACTATTAAATCATTTTGATTTCTATCATTTTCTTAGCAAGTGAAAAACTCGTCTGGTAGTATTTAAATCTCTCTTGTTAGTTTCTTTGAACGTTTGTCTCCCGGTACTTCTTCTGGTCTTTGTTTCTATATGGTTAATATTTATATTTTCTACGATTTAGTAAAAAAAAGTTGAGTGCCGAAAATAATTCATACAATTTTAAGCTAAGCTATTATGATAAATTTGTTTTATTTGATTAATTTCATCAGTTCCTTGTAATGGATTGGTAAACTTGTATGTCAATGGGTTAAGGAATCACTCGATTTCATCCTATTTGAATTTGAACATTAGAAACAGCGTTATCTTCACATGAATTTAAGTTATTCTTGGTAATGTTTTGTGCCAATTAAATATACAATATGTCCACGATTTTCATTCGTTGGTGATTGATTTGCAGTATCAGTTCCGTAACATTCTGATTGATTATTATTTCCAAGAGCGTGTCGAGTACTGGTTCTTTGTGGCTGGGTGCTGATTCGTTCCCTCACTCCGAAAACTTCCACACCATGCATACTAAATTCTGGATCTAATTTACGGAACATCTTAAGGATTATGATAGCACAGTACACTGCTCACCCACCAGATTCAGCAAACAGCCGCCACGAAGCCGAACTCAACGCGTAATTGGACATGTGGCTCAATCCTATTCTTTCACAACTGAGAGGGCAAATCCGTCACCAACGAACGAAAATCGTGGATATGTTTAACGTGATGATCGCACTGCGCAATAAAGTACAGCGACTCTATTTAAATATCTAGAAATAAATAGAAAGTTTGGACTCTTATCTGTAAAGATACGCCGTGAAGTTAATATGAATCTTAACAATAATGACTGCTAAATAGCTTAACGAAACGCAGTTTCACGCATTTTGGCCTTGAGTAGGGCCTTGGCCTATTTGGCCGTAGGTTTAAAGTCTCTACAGGAATATTCATACCGGCGAATGTAGCTGAGCATCCCGTGTGCGTGTTCTACTGAGTAGTTGGTATCGCCGGTTGTCTTTTACCATATTTTTCGTGTAGCTATGGCGTGTTAGCTCATAAAATTATAACAGCTAACAGCAGAGTCGAATGGAGCCACAGTTTTTTATAGTATCAGCAAACTTCCTGATAACATTGCTGGTAAACTACCTGAAGCAATCTGGTTGCCAAGCAGGAAATTCTTGTCTTTGGACAAATATTGTTTATAAGAAATACTTATTGTTTTTGGAATAATGGATAGCTTAGCTCAAAATTTAAGGCATTGCAATTCAAAAAGAAGTTAAGTTCTAACCTCTACGAATGTGTACAATAGTGAATGTCAAATTTCTTTTGTTAGTGTTAAAATTAAGGTAAATATTAAACATGTGATGTGAAGTTGTGTCCAGATTTGAAATGATATATTGATTTAATAAAGGTTAGGTTAATATAAGACTTTGGCGGTGATTAGTTAAGGTTGATCTGTTAATTATTTCTTGGTTAGATTTTTATCAAAAAGATAATTAATTTTGCAATCGCAGTTCTTAAGGTGCCGCCACATTGAAATATTTGTGTCAACCAAGTCAACAGTAAAAGAAAATCTGTCAAATTTAGTACAGCACGATGAATTTTTGAAATCTATGAAAAAATACTCATTTGATATTAATTATTACTTGACTGATTTTAGCAAACTTGAAATACATAAACACGAGTTTTATTCTATTAGTTGAGCAGTATATAATAGGACAAACATCAACCTCCTTTGGTGACAGGCGGAATAAAAACGCGTCGGTAGTTATTACGAATATTTAAGCTTTTTGAATTGATTAACGCACGCAATGAAACAATTTGTTGTGCTACTCTGATTAAATAGTTGAGAATTAAATGATAATTTTTTATTTTATTTATTCATAGCTTGTTTATAAGTAGTTTATGTTACTCTCTTGAATAGTTATAATATAGCTCAAAACAGTTTCTAGTCCATCCCTAATATTTTAAAGTTACTTCTTGCATCTGTTATTCCAAATCAATATCATTGCTTATGATAATGATGATTTAGATTTTTGAGATTTTGGATGAGGTTGAGAGGATTACAACTTTTAAGGTTATTGAGATTATTGATATGATAATGATGATGACGAGTCAGATGTTCGTTGTGATCCAGATGTTTTAAATGGTTGAGATGAATTACGCGATTGAAATAATCAAGATTATTGAGATTGTTGAGACTATTGAGATGATTGTGAATGTAATGATGAGTTCTATGTGTGAGATGCTTGAGATGGTTGAGATGATGTCGATCATTGCGATTTCTGACATTGTTTATACGATGATGATGCTGCTGATATTTTTGATTCAGATGTTTTAGATGATTCAGTTATTTGATATTGTTAAGATCATTGAAATGATCGAGATTGTGGAGATGATTTACAGGATTGAAATGATCATGATTGAGATGACAGATGATAAGGCTGACTGGAATGATACGGATGATGGAGATTGACAAGGTTGATGGAGTTGTTTGTGATGATTTGAATGATTTTGGTATTTGAGATAATGGATTTGATTGAGATTGTTGAGATAATTGAAATTATTGAGATGATTGGGATGATTGAAATTATTGAGATAATAAGATTGATTTAGATAACTAGATTGATTGAGATTATTGTGATGATAAGGTTGATTGAAATTATTAAGATGATAAGTTTGATTGAAATAGTGGGGATTATTGAGATGATAAGAGTGAGTTAGATGATTGTAATGATTTTGATAGATGATTGAGATAATATAAAAAATTGACATTATTGAGATGATTAAAATGATTGAGATTATTGATATTTTTGAGATGATTGAGTTGATTGGAATGATTTCGATGATTAAGATGATTGAGATACTTTAGATTATTGAGATGACAATGTTGATGGGGATGATGGAAATGATTGAGATAGTTGAAATAATATGGTTGATCGAATTGATTGTGATTAATGTGAGGATTGTGATAATGGAGATAATTGAATTTATTGAGATGATTTGAAGATCGAGTTGATAGGAATGATTGAGATAATTGAAATGGCTAAGATGATTGAAATGATTGAGGTGATTGTGATGATAGAGATAATTGAGATTATGATAATATTGAGATGATTTGGATGGTTGAGTTGATTGGATGGATTTTGATGGTTAAGATTGTTGTGATCATTGGGATGATTGAGATGTTTGAAATTATTTGGATACTTGGGATACTTGAGATGATTAAGATGATTGAGATTGTTTAAATGGTGGAGATTATTAAGATGTTGAAATGATGGAGATAAGGATATTATTGATATGATTGGGATTGTTGAGTTAATTGTGATGATTGGGGTGATTGGGATTTTTGAGATGATTAGGATGGTTGAGGTGATGATAAGCTATAGACGATAATGGTGATGATGATGTTGATTGAAGAGACGATTGAGTTACTAATGATGATGAAGTGGGGGATAATGATTATGTTTTCGATCTTTTTTTCTCAAAACGTTTTTGTAGGAAGAAAACGCCGTTAAACGTTCTGAGTTAAAATAGTATTTATTAAATGGTTTTTCAAGACCGAAAATTTAGGAAAAATACAACACGTAAACTTGCATCATTCGTGAACAGGAAAATAATGCTTGGTAACCATTCAGAAAGATGACACTTAAGTGTGGTCTGATTACGTGTATAATATAATCTAAAGATCAGCACGACATAATTTAATAATAATTAAATAAAATATATTTGCATGTATGAATTGAACATGACCGCAATTAGACTTGAGCCAGGGCAAATATAAGATTGCTGATTTTAAAAGCCCCAAATGAAATGACATAAAATGTTGCAGATGACAGTTATTTATCACTGGCATAGAAGCAGCTGACTGCTTCAACTAACAAAATATGCGAGCCAGCTGTCATGGTTTAATAGATAACTGCACGATATTACCAATAAACAACCTGGCGTTGTATGGGGATTTCTGTTTTAGAAAGTAAATCGCGTGTGGCTGACGTTTCGACTTCAAGTTCTGAAGTTGTCCTCAGAATTCGTTCAATATGCACGCAAATGGTAACTAAAAAGGCACAGTAAAACAAAATGTCTTGACTTGAACAAGTTCATTGTTCGTTTACCACTGTATTGGCTTGTTCTGTGCAACTCTTAAACACAAAAAGGCGAGAGAAGCCAAATAAGTCAATTTAGGCGTGGATTCGACTGGAAATGTGATGCGTAGACCAAACACATGCACTTCGTTGAACTCTTGGGTTGGGCAACCGGTATCAGAAACCTACTATTGGTGTTTTACTAGCTTACTCAACTGCTTTAGATTCTGTCTTGTGTGTAAGCCTAGGGTGAGCTATGATAGTTGATAATGTCTTAGTTAAAATTGCCCGTTTGTTCGAAGCCTTTTATAGTGATCTATCGGCATATGGTCGCCTCTGAATCTTTTGTGATTAGCTTCAGCGTTCAACAAGTATGTTTCATCGCTCCTAACCTGTTTAGTTGTTTTGTCGTTGTTGTCTACTGAGACCACTACAGCACGTTCCGGGTAGACGATCGGTGGTGGGTGCAGGCCTGTTGTCTTTTTATACACTGAGGATATTCTGATAACACAAAAGGAAGACAAGCTTCAGATAGCCAATTAATATACTCGAAAGGTGTCTAACCATTGTGGTCTGAAGCGTAACGGGTGCATATTAGTCTCGGTAAATAGTTATAATTTGCACTTTTTTGCTCGCTTGACAAGAAATCTATTTCGAAAATTACCTGATATAGAAATATTTACACATGCCTAATGTTCATTATTTAATTTTGAGCACAAATTATTATTTCCTTCTCGAGGCTACATTTTGTGTTAAAAAGGTTTTACTTGTGACTCTGATGAAGGCACTTTGTCGCAATGAAACTATTTATCAGAATGATAGTGATGATTATCATCATCTTGATAATAACGAGGATGAAGGTACTATAAGAATGGAAATGGAATTGTTTTTAATATTTCTGAATTTTCGTCATTTTTGTATTAAACAGAAAGGACAATATCCGATTGTCCACGTGAAATGCTATATATGCCAAGTGGCATAGCACTAGTATTTGCAAGATATTTAATCGATGACCTTAAATATTGATTTTTCTTAAAGTGCTTTATTTTGTAGGCATAAGCTTTAATTATTCACTGCGTTGAGAAAATGAACGTTTTCTGTCTTATTTATTTAGAATCGATTGATGGTGTATGAAACTGTTTCATTTGTTAACGACGATTATATCTGTCTTGTAATAAAATAATAAACCAAGGATAATTATATCACAAAAATTTAATATTGATCATTTGTTTAAATATGTATTATCGTCTTGTTCAACGTTGAAAATTAATTATTTCATGATCTCCGTAATAAACTTTGTTAAAACCTTTCACTTTTTGTAGTCCTTTTTTAGTGTATGATGCAGGTTCTCAAACGCACTATTCAGAATCGTGCCAAAATAAAAGTGCCTTGTTTTTTCAACGACAAAGGGATAAACTGCAAAAATATGAATATTTTCGTGGTTGTGGAGAACTGACATGTGTGCATTCATGAATTATGCATAGTGTGTTTGTTAATATGATAATGCACGCATTATCTTTACATGACGGCTTCTTATCGATAGGAGCCGATACTACTTGCAGAAGTATGAATTTAGACACTACTGAGGCCATCTAAGTGAAAAAATATACTTCGTTTACATAATTATGAATTTTATTTTTCATCATCATCGTTACCTGTAGCCATTTACATTTGTAGAGTGATATTTGACCATAATAAAACTAGTAATAAACGTTGCAAGGTATGAAATGAATGATTAATAACGAGGAATTGGAGCTATCCCATATGAAAAGATCATCTTAAATAATACACGGACACGGAGATATGTAGACCTTTGTTCAAAATATTCATTTGATTAAATAAAGCTTTATCCAATCCACTAGGTCTTTGTATGTTTGCGCATGATTATGTATATTTTCATGTATGAATATATGTATGCAACATTTATGCATGTATGTATTTATCTATTTATTAGTGTATGTATTATTTTATGTATTAATGTATGCACGTATGTGTGCATGTGTTTATGTATATTTTAAGTATATATATATATATATATATATATATATATATATACTTATATATATATATATATATATAGATTAGTGTTGTATTCATTTGTGTAGGGCTGTATGCCTGTGTACATGCAAAGATGATTTTTTATGTGCGTACGTTTTGAATAGTGTACGTAGATACATATGCTTATGTGTATTTCTGTAGGCATGCACGTTCGTATGCAGGATAGTATGTGTGTTTGTCAGTATGTATATATGGTAAACATTGGTTGATTACTGTAAAGCGTCTTGAGGCCACTTTTTCCTAAGTATATTCATAGAAATGCCCTTTGAAGCAGAAATTTTTTGCATATAGTTTCTTGAATATTTTTGATTCTCTTTTATCCACTCTAGTGTCACTTTTATCAAAATTTCCTAAAATAATGAGAATAGTTTTCTTTAATTGAAGTTATTTTTTGCCGCTAACCTATTTTATCTTCCATATATATATATATATATATATATATATATATATATATATATATATATATATATATATATATATATATATATAGAGAGAGAGAGAGAGAGATTTTTACTCAATGCCGCGTTTTGCGTACACGGGTAGAAGCTTTGCACGGACAGTTTCACAAAGATCCGATTGATCACAATTTCAAATTTCGTTTTGTCTTCAATTGGGACGAATACAAACTCAATCCGATCAAAGACAAAACAAAATTGGAAATTGTGATCAATCGGATCTTTGTGAAACTGTCCGCGTACGCAAAACGCGGCATTGGAATATATGAAGTTGGCACTCCGACAAAAAAATTTAAAAAATACTTGAGAGAGAGATTTCTTCGGATAATTAAATATGCGAAACTTATTAATTTAGTATAGTAACGCTAGTTGTCAGAGTATAGCGTTTAATTTTGCTTTCCTATATTATTGAATAGGCTCGTGATGGTGCTTTAGCCGTAGAAGATATGGATGGCGGGACGTTTACTATCAGCAACGGTGGCGTGTTTGGCTCTCTGTTCGGCACACCCATTATCAATCCGCCTCAGTCGGCTATCCTTGGCCTGCACGGCTCTTTTGATCGTCCGGTGGTTCGCAACGGTCAGATTGTTATTCGTCCAATGATGTATGTTGCTTTAACGTACGATCATCGCTTGATTGATGGTCGCGAGGCTGTCACCTTTCTGCGTAAGATAAAATCTTTTGTGGAGGATCCGCGTACTTTCTTCCTACAGATGTAGGTCTGCTTACACGGGGTACGTGTATTGAGTCTGCTCAAGTCATGGTCATCGGCAGCCGGCACTATCTTGCTTAACACTATTTGTATTAATAGTAAAATATTTTAGATTTGTATTAATGTTTGTTTATGGGTGGTTTGCTGCAGTGTAATCGTTTCATTTTTGTGGTTATGACTTCAATACCTTTTGATTGCTAAATAGTTCTACTATGCATTCTCTTTTATTTCGTGTGGCCTATTTCTTCGTTAGAATTGAATTGTACTGGGTTATTGATTGCTATTTGCTTTGTCAGCCATGGCGCTTAATTTAGCCGCGAGATCACGTTTTGTTTACTTCGTTTTATATTGTTGGTTTTGAATTCAAATCTGTTGCTTAGTATTTATAATTGGCGTATCTCAGAATTTAAAACATGTTTCATGTTCTTGTGTACTCTTGAGTGTATACTTATTAGAAACGCAATTTGTTTTACGCAAATACGCTGTGAATGTGCGTTATTTAATGCTGTGATTTGTCTGCATTTGAATAAAATTAATTAAAGTTTTTATATTTGACCTAGATAGACAAAGGCTAATAAATATTACTTTCCTGTTAGATTTTTAACGCGTTTTTTTGGGTGACTTCATACTTCACAGCACGTGCGCATTATATTTATATTAAAGTGAATTTTGGTATGAATAGACAAAATTGGAATTGACTGTGTTTGCGACCTTCTTTGCGTCATGCACTGGTGCAATGGTCTGTGATATATATTTCTCTTAGATACTGTGTGTTGCAGAGAACCAATACATCTGCAACTATGTTTTAGCTATTGCGCATCTAGTAGCAAATTAGTTAAAATAGAACCAGAAGAATAAACGAAACTCCGTATAAACGCATAGTTTAACCTCAAGTGTACATTCGTTTCGTGCTTACTGGTGACTCATCAGTGGGTATTGAACAATGCGCATATGAGATTACACCTTTCGTACATGATACTTTTTTTGGTCTCCTTCTGGTCCTATTTGAACTAATTTCTTTCAAGTTACGCAACATCAAATACACAATTGCGTTAGTTTTGTTGCTTGTTGGTCTATGCTGGCGGCACAGGCCAATCAGGAGAAGCCAGACTAACGCAGTCTCAACCCACCACTAGAAGTGGGAAAACCAGTGTCAACCTATTGCTCACGCATGTCTCAATTTCATGGTTTTAGGGCACTGAAGCATCAGCTTATTATGCTGACGCAATGCTGTTTGCTAATAATAGTTGCTTTATGCTTTGTTTTCTTTTTTTAAAGATTTTGTGCATAAATGCTATTTTACGTAAGACTATGTGTGGCATCCCGCCTTTGCTGGTATTACATTTAGGGTTAAAAATTAACCAATCGAAAAATAATCCAGAGGACGTACGAATGTTAGCTGAATTCAGTGTCATTTTGCATAGTCAATATATCTGTATTTCTGCAAAATAAAGCCTTCACTTTGCCATTAATTTCTGTTGTTTGAGATTATTTTCTTGCTTAACGTACACTTCGGGATCTTGTCTTTTTCGGTTGTGACTATTTTCAAAATAAATTGTCGCTGTGAGAATGTATTCATAATTTAGACGATACTTACATCTTCATTGTATATAAATTGAAAGCAATAGGCATATGTATACATGCTTGAAACCAACAGCTTTTCGGCATCTGGCATTTTAATCGCAAATTAGTCTGCTCTAACTTTCGTTACTCGGTTTTGAGCCAGATTGTGTTGCTTCTCCATCGTTCAACATCGTGTTACACGAGAAATTGGTACATTACTCTTGAATTATGACTAATTGACGTGACTTCTAGTTATATATATGTTAAAAGTGAAGAAGGCATTTCTTCTTTGTTACATCTGTTAGGTAAATGGTGTGAAGGAAAATGGAATTTTTTTTCTCGAATTTCATTGTCATCAAAAGTATTTGAGATTTTGCAGTGTTTTCAATTTAAATTAATGGATTAATTTCGTAAATTTTGTTTCTCAGCATTACCAGTTACACTTCCCTAAGATTGACAAACATTCGTTAATCTTCGCATTACATTTGCACTCTGCACATGATCTTATATCTGAAACGACTTGGAACTTTAAATAAAATCCTCTTATTATCTGTACAAACCGATGGTACGCCCAACATTAAGAAAGGATTACTTCTTGCCACCAGGTTAAAATAAAAAACCAATTATTTATTTTAATCTTTTAATCACTAATATTTCGTGAAATAGTCGTCGAGTTCAGATTTGACCACAATATTAACTGTTAGAAAAGAACTCTTAATTTTTAGTTTCTGATATAATTTGAACAATTGAATATTTAAGAATTTTGAGGAAGTCCGAATTTCACTTTATCTACGTATTTGAATGTAATTTAAAAGATTTTGAACGAATGTACACACAAACAAATTTGTCTGTCTTTACACTATAGAGTGCCTTGACCATATATAATAGCTTATAACCGCTTTTTTATTTTTATGTTTTTAATTCGGGAATGTGTGGTATGTCCGATTTTAGTATATTTTTTAGCACAGTTGATTTTATTTATTTTATTCAAAGTAAATTTTGAATAGTTCAATTTATAATCAGCCATTTTTAGAGCCTGTTACGCTTTGTAGTTTAAGTGGATTCGCCAGTTTGCTGTGCCTTTGTATGGACATGTTTGTGGGTAAACGATTGCGAAAGTCTAGTCACCTCCAGTTAGTCGATTAATGTTTGCCTAATTACGTATACGTTTTAAACTACATATTTTGTCTCTTTTTAAATTCTATTCTTAAATTTGTCAAAGATACTTCAAGCATGCCATCATGGATGATGTTGTTTTGTTATATATAGTATAACATTGCCATGCGTAATCTCTGCTGCAAAATGTGTTCTGTTTGACAGTTTGAAATATTGCTTAACTTTCAAATGTTAAAATCAATTGTAATGTGAGAAAATGGTTGCATTCATTCGATTGTTTTTATGCGTCATCTCAGTTTAATTTGTTAGCTGAACCATTGCAGCTTTCTTTTCTCTTTTTAACAATTCGCATTTTTTCCTCCGGATGCCCCTGTATTTGACAAACTTGGGAATAGCATTAATTTTTAATAATATTTCTTAAATTATTTATTTATGTCATTTTAGGGTTACTTGTGTGATGCTATTAACAATAATCTCTAGCTTTTTCGTCTATTCTAAAATTGGCATTTTCATTTCGAAAGTCGTCGTTTGATTTGCCTCATGTAAACGGTTTGCCTAATTTCTATCTCTCTTGACATTCTCATGTTCAACGTATAGGCCCATTTTATTTTCTATGCCTTAAACATTTATCTTTAATATTGTTAGCGTTTTCTTCCTATTTTTCTGAGATTCGCAAGTCTCACTCTAGTTTTTCATTCATTGTCAGTCTTATATCTTTCTGCTGTGACTGGTAAAATAAAGGCTCGGAAGCATAAGTACTATCTGATGCTTCTAACCTAACTTAAGAACCAATATATCGTAAACACCCTTATTAATTTTCTATGAAAGGGCTATTTTCGGTTTGTGCTGTAATTTAGCCTACCATAGTAGCGATCAGATTTAATATTTATTTTATCGATATCTCTTAACTCAGTTTGATTGTGAATAAAAAGTATTAAATATTTTGACCTTAGCCTTTGTATTTTTTGCATACATATCATTATATTTAGGCTAAATAAATTAGATAATTTTTGTTTGTGCTTTATTTTTAACTCATGTAAAACTTATGTGATCATCTTTTCCTAGAGTTTGTAATTTCTGGGAGATCTTAATCTTACAAATTTAAAATTGTGCCTGTCATCGATTTTCATAATCAAACTATTATGTATATTCTATATATCAAGTTTGCGAGCTTGAAATAAACATCAATCCATTTTTATATATCCAATCGTCAAACAATATGGAAAAACTACCGTTAGTCACACGTACGTACGTGTGACTGACGGTAGTTTTGCTGTTGTTTGACGATTGGTTAAATGCAATGGTATTGGTATATACTTCAAGCTTGCAAACTTGATTTAAATAATTGATTCCACCACCCGCGCAATCAGTGATTTTTTAATTTCATTGGGGCATATCGTTTTGTGTGCATTTGAGGGTCTATTTACGTAAGAGCTTGTCCAGGAAAATTAATGTGCATGTAAAGCTAAAAAGGCTTTGGCTTCGTCCGTTTTATGCGCCGATTAATAATCTCGCCTTACTGTCTGATTGATTGAACCGTTTTATTCGTCAAAGTGGCAATTTCACTTTTGAAGTTGTGGTACCTGTAGCAGCCTCACTGGCCATCCTAGCTTCTTATCAAAATGTTCCAGATTGAAGCGGATCTATTGTCAAGTTGGACCTAAAGCGCTTTTCTGAGTTTTAGTCATTTAAATTTTAACTTTTTATTATTTACCTTACTGATTGAACTAATTGTCAAACTTTGCTTTGTCGTTTTGTGTAAGAAACAAATTTAATAGCGCATTACATTAATGCATTAAATTTCAATCCTACTGGCTGTTCTAGGAGGCAATTTATCCGTTTAGCTTAGTTAGCTAGATTTTTGTATATTGACGTAAAGCGTAGTAAAATTTTGGCAAACTATTAGCCCTTTTTTCTACCTTTATGAGTGCTACTTTTTTTAAGTACACTTATTTTAGCGATTTTATTGTTTAAATAATGCAACGTTATGATGGATTACTTTGACTGTTTCCGTAGAAATTTGTCTGTGTTACACAGTGGCACGCCCGTTCATTAGTTTGTTTAAATGAAGCACTTAAGTAGAATAAAGAATAGTTTTTTCACGTCTTTTAATTCGTTTGAACGTGACAGGCCTGTACATATACTCGTGATATAATTAAGGTGTTGAACACATATTCTTATTAAGGAGATTTGCCAAATAATCGATAACAGTAAACGTGTTTCTTTAATATATATGGCTTAAAATTTAACCAATTTTATGTCTAATAGGCGATGCGGGATTAATTTAATTAATTCGTTTAAACACCAGGTTTATTTTTCACATAAGTTTATAGGACCAATCTTAAGAAAATTAAGAAAGTAATCTACATTAAGCCAACCATATTATGCGTCAAGTGATGTAGTAACCTATTATCTAAAAGTGTTAATATTTCAGGATTTACCAGATAAGAATATGTAAATTGATTTAAATAAACGTATCAATATTTATATAAATTGTACTAAAATTTAATAGCAGAATTATATATATAAATATAAATATAAATATATATATATATATATATATATATGTGTGTGTGTGTGTGTGTGTGTGTGTGTTGCCATGATAAATTAAGCGTTGAATCGGGTGGCAAGTGCCTTGCATCCAGTAGATCAGTTTCTTACTTATTGCGAGCTTGTCAAGTACTGTTCCGAATTTGCTGCGGATATGACTCGAATCTGATCACTTGATTCGCAGTCTGCGACTAACCACTGCCGTACAGTAACCGCAGATTTTAATCATATATGGTTTGTCTTTCATTCAGGAACAACCTATTTAGCATCTCTTAAACCTTGAAGTTGTAATTAGCCAGTCTTATCTGTCATTATACACCGAACACCGTGGCACGTGGGGACGTTTTATTACATCGAAGTTAGTCTCCGAAACAAATGAGCTTCGGTTTGAGCTCAGTCCGCGGAATATTCTGTATAGTGCTTGAAGAATTCCCAGTGAGGACTAAACCGGTCTTTTAAATAAATTTCCTTCGCTACCTAATGCCAGTTTTATTTTATATATGCAGCATATATATATATATATATATATATATATATATATATATATATATATATATATATATATATATATATATATACTTTAATGGATGTATTCTGTTGCGCGGCGCTGTAATCATAGTTTTTATACCTCCATTGGCTATTGCGGGACGATTGATAACGCTCATAAGTCGTAAAAATCTTGTTGTTATTACATTTACAGGTGTACGGCGAGTCTGTTTCAATGATTTATGCGTTCTCACTAGTTCCGTTACTCTTACGCCACGTGTACTGTGCATCGAAAATATTGCAGTTTCGAGTTCTGCCGATTAAATTTTGACGTGTTGGAAAGTCCTTTCGAGCTCCTAGAAACCAACTTGTAGCAAACGTTTATATAATTAAACGAACATTGGTTGCGCGGGTGGTGATAACAATTATTATAATCAAGGTTGCGGTCTTGATATAAACACCTGACCCATTAATTACTTACATATGTCAGTATAAACTAAGAATTGTATAGTGTAGAAAAGGCAATTCATCCAGTAGACCGGTTTCGTCCTTATTGGGAACTCATCAAGTACCAATGTTCGTTTAATTATATAAATGTTCATTTCAATACCACTTCCCCATGTAATGTGGTGTCTGTTCAGTAATGACAGATTGGGCATGTTTAGTTGGAACTTTGGGTCTAAATGGATGCCATATGAGCTCCACCTAAAGGAAAATTTGACTAACCGAGTTACATTAGTTAGTATATAACTGAAAATTGTGTGTAGTGTAGTGTGCGGCAGGATAGCTCAGTGGTTAGAGCGCCAGATTCCGAAGCAGACGTGCCCAGGTTCGTATCCTGTCCGCGGCAAATTCTGGCCAGTACTTGATGAGTTCCCAATAAGGACGAAACCGGTCTACTGGATGAATTGCCTTTTCTACACTATATACAATTCTTAGTTTATACTGACATATGTAAGTAATTAATGGGTCAGGTGTTTATATCAAGACCGCAACCTTGATTATAATAATTGTAGCAAACGTGTTCGGATTCGAGACATATTTATTTTATTTGCTAAGCTTTGGGTATGCCTAAATATCCGGCCTTTAATAACTATTCGCCTATATTCAAAGACATACACGAATATATACCCCCCCCACACACACATATACTTGCTTGTTTGAATTGGCATAGAAAACATAAATAAGCAAACCGTGGTGATTACCATATACGCCTATATGTTGTCACATTTGTCTAATTATTTCTCATGATCCATAGAAGAATCAGTTAAATTTTCTTTTTCAATTCACTTACAGTAATACTTATTTCCCGGTTTACCTAATCGAATCCAGTGTGCAAAAAGTTGTAGACAAAGTAAGGTTAATAAATCTATCGAAAAAATACAGTATTACGGATTGCGAAGGTAAACTCGACCGATGATGATGTTGATAGGCTAACGAAAGAAAGTTATCCTGCGTGAGAGGGTGAGAGAACACGAGAGATAGTGAGACCGAAGATCTGGGTAAGACTGAATAATGGACCTACAATAACAGATTGCCCACTTAAATCTGAGCTGAGAATCCCACTTTTCTACCTATAGACAATAGTCATGAATTCAAAAGTAACACTGCATAAATTTGTATCATGATATTTACCATTGCTAGGTCAGGTGATCACTTTTGACAAATGATAATTTATAAAAAAAAGTTTATATATGTGTGTGTACACAGATATAAATTGGGTATATATAGATAAATATAACTATTAAGTGAGTTCCGCCCACCTAAGTATATACGATTCACAACGAATTAACAATTTGAGACAAATATATTAATTAATATAAAAATATAAATATTAATTTATAAGCGTGTAAACAGATATATTTATAAAGTTAAGATTCTTTTATAGTGATCTAATATATATATATATATATATATATATATATATATATATATGTATACTATATATATATATATATATGTATATATCTGCAATTCTGAATTGTGTTCCGCACCTAGAAATCAATTAGTTCAAATATGACCTGAAGGGTAAACCAAAGACAGCATGAACGGAACGTTTTATCTGGTGCACATTGGTTTCGTGCGCATTGGCAACTTATCAGTAGGAGCCGGTATGACGCCTTTTATCAACTATATAATTGGGTGAGGAATTTGGCACAATTGGACGGTACAATCATATTACGAATATTTAATCATGTAGTAGTGAACCTAACTTCATATAAAGTCATCGAATTAGGCTGTTAAATTTCCCAACATTACGGCTATTGTGTTTGTACCTGATACCAACAATATTATTGCTAAAATTTACATGGTACCATCAGTATGGATGCGGAGTCGACACATTTTACTAACATGAAAGATTTCAATATGTGCTAAAGTTGTCCAAAATTGCGAATTTCAACTAAATCTGATCGCCTGGTACCATTATTTTGGTTCTATGTACCGACTCAGCAATCATAAATTTGTTATAAGTTACTGACACAATAGCCTTGGTGTTGGTAACCTATAAAGTTTTCGTATATATATATATATATATTATATGTAGTGTGTTGCAGGTTTACTCATTCGTATATGAGATTTGCCGTCCCATGTTCGCACTTCCTATCCCCAAATATATAGTGATTAAAGGGCGTAATACCGGCTCCTACTGATGCGTTGCCAGTTAGAACGAGACGAATGTGCACGGGATTGTACTTTACGTTCATGCTGCCTTTGGTTTATCTTTCTGATCTTTTATCAAATAATTTGATACTAGGTGCGAAGCTCAATACACAATTGCCCAAAATGCTTTCTAACTATTATATATTTAATTTAGTTATGTCATGATTTACGAGAAAAATAACATGATATTGATCATGGTCAAAGTGTATTGATTTGCTGGAGTAACAACTGTTAGGAAGTAGTTGTATTTATCAATTTTGGTGAACTTAAGCATACCCTGATATCCATTGTGTTGGTACCACGTACCATCTAGGCAAATATGGTGTTGGTACGATGTATCTTTTCGGCAACCATATTGTTGGTATGAAGTATTGGCATAATAGCCTTAGTGTTGTTAATATTTACAGGCTTGATTTATAAATTATATAGTGAGTTGCGTTGAAGTCGTATTGTCGATGTCTTTATATGAAGTTAACTTTATTACTGCAGGTTTACACAATAGAATAGGACATTGTGCTTTCCAATATACCCGCACTTCTCACCCAAATATATAGTTTTTAAAGTGCGTAATACCGGCTCCTACTAATAAATCGCCTGTAAGCATGAAAGGAATGAGTAAGAGGTTATACGTTCCGTTCATGCTGTCTTTGATTTTTCCTTGTAGTCATATTTGAACTAATTGGTTTCTAGGGGCGCAACACACAACTGCATATACATATTTAGGCATACATTAATATTTGTGTAAGCACCAAATTTGGTTTTGTTTATTCGGTGTTGTGCACCTAGTTTAAATAGGACCAGAATGATAATACAAAATTAACATTAACGAAAGGTACAATCTCAAATGTATATTTTTTTCGTTCTTACTGGTGTCTCTTTAGTTGTATTCGGTGTTACGCCCAAAACGCAGTTTACATTTGAGTGAGGATTGTTTGACAATTGGACTGTAAAAATTTGAATTTGACTTGCCGTGAGTGTGTAGTATACCAGCAAAGTCAATGTTTAATTTTACCCACATCTTCTGTAGTTATATAAATATCTATCTTTGTATACGTGTGAAGACAGAGTGAGTTACTATAATCAAGGTTGCGATCTTGATATAAAAACCTGACCCATTAATTACTTACATATGCCAGTATAAACTAAGAATTGTATAGTGTCGAAAAGGCAAGGGTTACTCAGAACACAAGATTTCGAAGCAGTCATGCTTAGTTTCGAGCCCTGTCTGTGGCAAATAATTGCTAGTACGTGACGAGTTCCTAATAACGATGAAACCGATCTACCGGATGAATTGCCTTTTCTACATTGTAAAATCCTTAGTTTACACTGACAAATGTATGTATTAATGAGTCAGGTGTTTATATCAAGATTGCAACCTTGATTATAGCAATTGTTATCACCGCCTGCGCAACCAATGTTCGTTTAATTATATAAATACAATGAGTTCATTCAACTTCAAATGAATACGAATATATGTTATATCGGCAAAATCAGTATACATATATATCCACATTTACGTAAATGTAGAAATATCCACCCATATATACGTGCAAAAACCATTTATATTATGCATATTTAAATAAATATTTAAGCGATCATGTGAGTTCCTCCCGCCTTTAATGCATAATAATTGTAATGACTATAATATATCAGCCAAATAAGCATTTCTTTATTTATATAAATATCCAAATTCATATATATGTGTATACAATTATACAGAAACGAAAGTGTAAGTTCCTCCAGCCTCAAGTGCATAGGACTCACCACGAGCCTGATGTGCATTATCAAAATAAATATTTATTTTTATTTCCCCCACATCTTGTATAATTATATAAATATCCATATATATATATATATATATATATATATATATATATATATATATATATATATATACTTTTACTTTACTGCAGCTGACTCCTTTTGGAGGATAAGCCGGCTGCATGACATTTCATGAAGTTTCTTGAGAATTTGGTACAAGTGGTGTCCCCTCACCACTCGGCTTTTTGATCGAGGACGCACCTCTAGCCTTTGCACATCCAAGCGCAGTCTGCAAGGCAGCAGTAAGTTGCATGGTTGCTGGTGGCTGTTGAGAGCTCATTCGCCATTCGGAAGTACGGGGTACTGTCCAGGAGTCCATGTAATCCTGTGGCTGTTGAACCCTTTTGTGGCGGGGAACACACGCCGAGTCATGGTGCCGTCGTCGGGCTCATGTGGTATTTTATTGGAGATCCGATTGCCGGTCGGAGATCCACCACGCCCTGGTGACACCACCGCCATAGCCCCGTTAGCCCATGTACGATCGGCCATCGAAACATGGTTGACACCGTCGTGTTGGTACCACTAACGATCAGATTGGTCGGCATTAACGATTGTCAGCATGAAGCATAATCCGCCATAATATATAGGATAAAAGTATAGAATTGCGAGAAAAGTTACTGATCCTATTGCATTTTGGAATGGACATATGACACATAAATATGTAAATATCCATTTATATTCATAGGTGTACATGCCATACATATTATGCACACCTAAATCAAAATATAAGCAATCTTGTGAGTTCCACCAAAGTACACGGTTATTATAATGAAGGTTGCGGTCTTGATATAAACACCTGACCCATTAATTACATTCGGGCCAGTACATGATGAGTTCCCAATAAGGACGAAACCGGTCTACTGGATGAATTGCCTTTTCTACACTATATAATTCTTAGTTTATACTGACATATGTAAGTAATTAATGGGTCAGGTGTTTATATCAAGACCGCAACCTTGATTATAATTTTTGTTATCACCACCCGTGCAACCAATGTTCGTTTAAAGTACACGGTTCACAATTAATATTTATAGTATCTCACCAAAATACACGTTTTTTTTATTTCTACTCCTTATTTAACTGTCTAAATATATATTTAAATTGCTCCGTTTCCAAACATATTTTATAGTCGCGGTCTATTACTCGGATTTATTGTTTAATCTAATTCCTCCAATCCAGATTTTCAGCCATTCGAAAAAGTTTAATTAAACATGGGGCGTAATGATTTTTCTACAGATTTCACATTCATAACGTTCATTCCTGATTTTATTTCAATTGATTCCCTAATAGACCTGGTTAATCTATTTCGATTACATGGCGTAGTGCGTTTACAATCTTCGCAGTCTTTCGGCTAGCTCGTATATATTGAATGCCCAGCTAGATCTGATCATTGACTGTGTCCATATTTACATGCCGTTTTATGTTTCCGTCTACTTACCTTTGTTGGATGCATGGTTTCGCCTATTTACCTGTCTTCAATTTTTACAGGGTATCTCATAAACCCTTGATGTGTTGAGAGGTTAAGTTTTGTCTTTTTGATTTGATGGCTTATTGGCTATAGTAAATAAGTGTCTTAGTATTTTTCTAATGTATTTTGTTGTTAATATTCTAATATTTCTACTTAGTCTGGAATCGGATAGAACCAGAATCCTGCATTTTTATAATTATATTACTTTTTCTGCATTTATTAATTTTAAATTACATCTCCATAGGGTATCTTTTATGATCATCTCAATCAATTTTGTCTGATGTCATTTTATCCAGAATATTTAATTCACTTTCATCAATTTAGTATTTCTATATTTCAAATCCACTGTTTTAAGACCTTTTAATATCATGGATTTTACAATGTCTATTTTCATCCCATACATGTAATAAGAACAAATTAAGTAGAACAATCGAGAAGCTATCCTTCCTATAAATATATTTTTCTAATATATGGCCAATTTATTTTATTTTTATATACAAAAGCGATAATTCTTCTTTTCTTTCTTTTTCCAACGTAAATTTCAACAATCCTAGAAGATTAACTAAATCAAGAAATTTCTCCAACTCCTTATCCACATGATTCCAATTTAGAAAACTGTCGTTTAAGTATCTCAAAAATTAGTTTTCCTTGAGAGTTGATTTGGACAACATATTTTATTTTAAAAGAATGCGTGTCAAGGTTAGCGACTTGTTCTGATAGTGATGGTGCCATGCGAACATATTTACTTGTTTTTAGAATTCATTTCTGAATTTAAAGATTGTCGAGGATATATAAATATTTAACATTTACATAATACTTCTTAACATCATTTTACTACCTTCTGATAATTGCCACATTCTAATGTCAGTAGATATCGATACTACGTCCAGTCTATCACTTTGAAATATATTTACTAATAATGCAAGTAAATTTATGTGATCTTTAATGGTTGGTCTGGAAAGGTGTATTTTCTCATACTATGGAATATAAATTTGGAAATTTTATAAGTTAGAGAAATCTGAACATACAAAATTAACTTAAGTGGACTACCTAGTTTATGAGTCTTCACTAAATCATATTATTTTCCAAACACTAAATTTAATTACCCAACCCTAACCATTTGATTTATTAAGGTCTTAACCTCCATTTGCATCTCATTTATCAATTTCTTTTTAGTTTATAGTAGATCTCCAAATCATTTAATTTAACATTAATGCTATCACTAATCTAACAGGTTAATTAACAATTGTGATCCAACTTTGTCTGCTTTAAGATATATTACCTTGTCGGGTAATAACAATACTCTTTATCGTTAAAATTATTAACTCGGTGTACATATATCCTCTCTATACTATAACATCAATCTGGCAACATCTAGTTCAAATTTACTTTTATTTTTTCTCGGTGGAATGGGTAAACTTATTTGCTCGGTAATAGTCCCATTCTACGCATGTATTCGATAGGAATGCCCTCTGAAGTTTCAGGTTATTTATATTAATCTTGTCATACTTGAAATCCATTGACAAAAATTAAGGTGAAAATTTATATTGTCTTATAAGATGTGGGCACAAATAAATATCTATTTGACTGATACAAAATATTCATTGTGAATCGTGTGCACTGGAGGAATTAACATGGTTACTTAACTGTTCATTTAGATATATGCATAATATATATGATTTTAGGAACATATATATATATATATATATATATATATATATATATATATATATATACATATACATATATGAATTGCTTTTAATATATTCATATAAGATGTGAGTAAAAATAATTGTTTTAATTTCAATTAAACAATCATTAATTGCGCTGGTAGTTATAATACTTATTTAAATCAAGTTTGAGCTACCACAGTCACACGTAATAACACGTTTAGACCCTCCATTATCATCATCGGAGTACGACGGAAAGCTGACTAGCGATGATCAAACGGCTATACATACATATATATATATATGCAAACCAAAATTAAATATGCGGTGGTCACGCCAATTAACGTCACATTTATCGTGGTGAACTGGAAGTGCTGGCTGTACAATTTCTATGCAGTTTTCGCCACGTATATAGATATTTAAATAAAATAATCATTGATTGCGCGAGTCACACGTACTGACGCGTTTCGACCTTCCATGATCATCGTCAGAGTATGACGGCAAGCGGACTAGCGATGATCAAAATGTAACACACATATGGAAAGCAAAGTTTGATTTGCGATGCTCTTGCCTAGTTACCTTATATATTTCGCGCAGAGCTGCTGCATTACTATGCGGTTACGACGATTAACTTTCGACAATTTTCGCAGCTTATTTATAGGTAGTACAATGAAACAACCATTTATTGCGCGGATGTTTATAATAATTATTTAAATCGTTTGCGAGCTTGCTATAAACAAAAGTCACATCCAATTTGAACAGCCGCACAATATAGCAAAACTAATGACAGTCGCACGTACTGACGCGTTATAACCGTTGGTGATGTACAAATTATACGAGACTACTAGAGGTGAGTGCCCCATATATAATTTTGCTATCTATATAGATGAATCGCGATTTGATCATCGCCAATCAGTTTTGCGTTGTACAACGATGATAACCAGGGAATATCTTAACGCGTCAGTATGCTCGAATGATTAAATACAATATGTTTGGTTTTCGTATGAAGCTTGCAAACATGGCTTAACAAATTGTTATCACAACCCGCACAATCAGTGATTGTTTATTTGTTTTACCTATGTATACATGGCGACAGCTGCTACATCTGGAGAACATGCGTGTGAGGTTTCAACGATATTTTGTGCAATTACAGACGTGGATTCACCATGTGTTTTAAAACAGGCAGTTAATTTGCTATGTTCTCTCATTCGAGTAATTAAACGTCTGGTCGATCGGCCTAAGTAAGTTGATAGGCAACTTGCAAATGTATATTGATTAATGATATTTGAGGTAAAGGCAAATGAGTTATATTTAACAACGCTCGTAGTTTAACTGCATTAAATGTGCGAGTTAATGCCACCTCAACGACTTTTGTTCTTTGCGGGAAACTGCATCTGCTAAAAATGTGATATTCCGGTTAACTGCTTTCTTTTCAGGTTCGAAACACGTCTGTTTCTGTTGACGTCAGATTTTATAACTGCATTAACTAATTGTCTAAGATAGCATTAGAAATTAAATCGTTTGTTGCCTTAGTAAGTTCTTTACCTTTTGAATCTAGATTAACCCATCCGTCAATAATTGAAAAGAGCCGCGAACTGGTGGTAATGTATATTAAAAGGCACGAAACTGCTTTAGTGCAATTATTGTACAGTCCAGGTTTGCTTATGTTGAATAGTTCTATTTTATTTACCATTAGTATCTACCTTTAGTAATACATCCACGAAAGATGTATGGCTTGTTAATACTCAAATGTTTGTTTTGCTTCTCAAGACTCCTTATAGAACATTTCCTAAATACAAATCGTACGTTTTTCTGATATACAGTATGTATGAATACCTAGCATAATTATCAATTTTTCTGCTATTCTCGAAGTAACTTTCTATTAAATGTTTCCTAGGTAATGTCAGTTCTATGAGGTTCAACTAATCTGATTTTTATTGTTCCACAACAATTGTGGCTGAAATATTTTACAAAAAGAAAACTACTGGAACGATGAAAACTGTGTTAGTCTATACGCAGATCAAGTAATTTCAGTTAATCCAGGTCGCAAAATATTTCATAAATTTCGCTAGTGGTTTTTTCGATAATTATAATTAATCAATGTATAATTTAGATAACATGTCCATTGAGAGGCAAGCAGATCACAGAGTCATTGCCAGAACAAATGTTATAGTAAGTAACGCTTTACGCGAACTATAACATCATTCAACTAAAAATATAGAGGTTATATAGTCGTTGTTGAGGAGAACTATAATGAATCCAGCGACTCTTTATATAGAAGACGTAATACTGCATAACATTAATCAACCCGAGGCAAATATTCATGCTATGAGTAAGTATCCGATCAGCTAGGAAACTAACAAGTAAATTGAAAGAAAAGTTAAACATGTTAAATCTAACTATGAATACATAAAATTTTTGCACTATTATTTTGAAACCTCACACCAAAGGCAATAACAGAAATGAGCTAACAATTTATCAATAGGTACGGACTAAATCTATTTAAATCAAAATATGCGCATCTGCTACTCCAATAAACAAGAAAAGCATTTATACACGAGATTACGCCTTCTGGTCGTGAATCATCATCATTATCACCATCATCATGACGGAGAGCAATACAAAAGTCATTAGTAACTGATGCTACACCGCCATGTAACAACGAGAATATAGCAAAAATAAATTACGAAATGGATAACTATAATATAAAAAAGAAATTAAAAAAGTCTTAAGAGATTTACGACAGGGATCTAGTTAATATGACTATCTAACTATATGATATACAGAAGTGAGACAAATTAATCATTTTCCCAACACCATTATGACCGAGTCAACTTTAAGGCAAGGCAACATCGGTGAAATAGCTTCCTTGCGGTTTTCACTGTGTCGTGTCGTAAAAACTATCAAACCTCTTAATTAATCCTGAACATCTCAAAAAAGAACTGTTCGAAGATAAATCTACAAGAAATCTGCAACAAGATCGTAATTGAACTTGACTCGATGACATATTGCTTATGGTTTTTAACGAAGAAATATGAAGTGCACGCAGACCCCATCCAAGCAGACGAGCGGGTCCCATTATATTCAACTTGAATGTAGTTGACTTTAGCTGTTTCTGACATCAAATTTTGACCACCTTTTTTTGCGATAATCTGGCCTTGGATGAGAGAATAATTCTCTACTGAAAAGTCGAACTGAAGGTAGACGCAAAATGTGGACAAGCCAACAAAGACGACAATTCTTCATTTATTGGTCTAACGAGGAGTACATATTGGTCGATGTCAAAGCACGTCTAGGGATGTCGTTGTTGCTTATTCTTTGTTGATAATTTATGTGCATTACTTCTCAAACGAAGGTGTCGAATGCTTTTAAACATTTAAAATAATCAAGTATTTATAGAGTATAATAAAACCGCATTTACATTTGTACTGTACACAAGTCTTTTAATTCAGAGTGAAATACATTTCCCTATAAATGACGAAGGCTGGAGTTATTGATAAATCTGCTACGATATGCAAACATTTTCTTTAAATCAAGTTTGCGAGCTTGAAGTAAACACCAATCCCATTTTATTTAACCAGTCTTCGAACAGCATAGTAAAACTACCGCCAGTCGCATGAACTGACGCGTCACCACCACCCGCGCAATCAATTTTTGTTTAATTTTATTGTCTATATATATATATATATATATATATATATATATATATATATATATATATATATATATATGAGTGTGTGTGTGTGGCGAAAGCTGCAAGCAGTTAATCTTCGTGACTGCATAGAAATTGTGCAGCCGACATTTCCAGTCAAGTACAATGTATGCAAGACTATTAGAGGTGAGAGCTGCATATCTGATTTTGCTTTCCATATATATGAAATGCAGTTTGATCCTCGCTAGTCAGTTTGCCGTCGTACACTGATGATGATAATGGAAGGTGGAAACGCGTCAGTTCGTGCGACTGGCAGTAGTTTTTCTATGTTGATCGAAAACTGTTTAAATAAAATGGGATTGGTGTCTACTTCAAACTGGCAAACTTGATTTAAAGAATTGTTACCAACACCTGCGCAATCAATTAATGTTTAATATGTAAAAATGTCAACCACTTGCAGTTTTTCACGTTGCATCCTAGAGTTGGAGTGTGTGGCGATTGACGTTGTAGAGGTATTTTATATTTAGTGGTTGCGAATTTCATACTGGAGGACAAAAAACGACTACTATCCAATTCAAAATGGCGTGAGCAGAATCTTGATTTTTGGATAATAATACAATGTCGTCTGCATAGTCCAGATTGAAAACCAGCAGAACTTCAATACTTGCATCCTGAACGTATAGAAGAGTGTTGTTGATAACAGCATCTATTAGAAAATTAAACAAAATGTGGAAAGTTGACATCCTTGACGAACTCTACTACCGGTAGCTATTTTTATTTCTCGTGGACTGTAAAACGACTAAAAGCGTATTCATAGAGAAGGCATTAATTTTTATAATTTTTTTGGCATACTATATCTCGACAGAATATCGAATAGGACATTGGGATCGAATGAGACAACTTCATCTTTGCAGCCTAGAAAGACGGCTCTTGTGGGTCGGCGATATACTTATTTCTGTTATAAGAATTTTTCTTGAGGTAAAAAGATTATTTATATAACCTCGTCCTAACCGAAATTCGACTTTTTTCTAATATATGATTTACGTGAAGTGCTAAGATGGTGTAAGATAGTCAAAACAAATAATCCAGATGCGACTGAAATGAAACTTATACCACGATGATTATCACGTGAATTACGATCGTTTGTCTTGAAGATGAGAATAATGGTCAAATTACTCAAGGCAAGTGGCACTGTCTCCTTTTTCCGTACAGGCCGAAAAAGGTAAGCCAGCACCTAGAAATTATCGCCATCACCATTAAATAAGCTTGGAAGCAAATCATTGGGGCCTGATGCTTTATGACGTTTAAGAGATAGGATTGCTTTCCGTATTTTGAACTCTGATGTTTGTTTGAAATTTAGGTTCCACATCATTGATACAGACATACTTTCAGGGATCGGGACTGACGCATATGCAAAAGGAAACTAATTAGTTTAATCATTTATCTTAAACATATCTGAAGCCATTAAACGAAATAAATCACATAACGTATATCATGACAAGCTTTTTTCTAATAACTCTCCTCATTCTAAATAAATCAGCTAATACAATTTTCCCATCTTAAAGATATATTTAATTTTGGCCGCGATTAGGAACATGCTACCTAACGATTTGTCATAAAATATTATTTCAAAGTATTGTTTAAGCGTAAAATTGAACCAATGTCATTTATTGAAATTAGTTATGAGAAATTTGATCAAAACTGGTTTTTATATATGGGCCTCGTGAGAAATGGTTGGAAAACATTTGGTCAATTAGCATATAGTGATATCGCTTGGCGAAACTAAGGAATAACAATATGCTATGTGATTTATGTGTCTGCATATAACTTTTGTTCTACATAATGTGTTAGCAACGTTAATCTGTGAATGTCAACGCGATGATTTATGTACCATAAAATAAATTATTTATAAAGTCACATGTTAAAGCATTGATAGAATTTCTTGTATTCCAAGCTATTCACTATGCTAATACGATATACAGCGTATTGTGAGAGTTTATATTCATATAAATTAATTTTGAAGAATTATTATTATTGGTTTGGAATGCAAGCCTTAATAAAATTCATAGTACCCTTTCCATATTTAAAAAAAATCAAAAGAAATGTTATGAGACACAAGAAACTTTTCTTTCTCATACTCTTTTCAAAACGTTTCTAGCATCCGGGCAAGAACCTGAATGAAAAGCATTTGCCCGAACGGCATCATTATCATCGTTAACAGTGACCGAAATTGCAAAACGACATGAGCGTTCAGCACTGCAATCCGCACACTCGTGCTATTACTAAGGGAATAGAATGAAACTGAGACAAAATACAACATAGGATGGGGGAACATTCGTACAAGTTACAGCAAACAGAGCTGAAACTTGGTCAAATTTAAATTCATGAATACAATAAGGAGCAGATCTAAAACAACAGTCTTCTATACAATGAAAATAACCCCTACACGAACACAGGACCATACGCATATGCACTTACAAATCAATCAGCAATAGGCTGCAAACAAGAAATAGAAGTAAAACTGAAAATCAGACAAGTTGCCACTCGTTTAATCAAATGCAAACAATATATATATATATATATATATATATATATATATATATATATAATGTCCATTGCCTTCGAATATTACACAGTATATTTCTAATTATGAAGAAAAAACATTAATAATAAAGTGGATAATGACCATATATTTCGAGATTACTAAACTTCGCTTTTCAATCTTTCATTTATATACATTCTTGGTTTGCATTTGATTATGTGGGTGGCAACAACAACACTTTTTTATTAATGTGTATTTTATTCTTAATTAGCCATGGATTGGATAAGAATTGTACGTCGAGAAGGATATCGGCAGAGCGCTTACTGTTTTTTTCTATTAATTACTCTTTGCCAGACCACAACACTATTCATATAAAGATTGATGGTGCAACAGAACCAGATGATCGCTTCACTGAGCTTGTCATATTCTTTTTTAAATTGTCCAATGCATGCTCCAGTGGTGTCGAACATTGTGAAAGTGTCCGTTTTCATGAAGGTTTCGCTTTAGTGCGTCTGATCATTTAATAGACTGGTGTTGGTTAGTGACTTTTCAACACTAGTTTGACGCAATTGAATGTGCGTCATTCAGAAAAAAATATGATGAATTGTACGGGGCTTTTGCGAGATTATTTTTTCCCTACATTGGTTTGGTAGCGGCTGTGGAGATCCGTGAACATGATTATTCCACGGCTCCAGTGAAGTCATGCTTCAAACGCCCAAATGCCAGCAACCAGTCTCATCGTCAGTTGCCACTATCAACATCTTTTCTCATCCGTGACGCAACCTCTGGCGAATTATTTCTCATAGACACTGAATCAGATGTAAGCTTACTACGCCACAATTATTTCGAACCCACCCACCCAGTCGACACCAGCAGTCTGACCTGCGCCAATGGCTCCAACATAGCGACGTTTGGGGTACGAGTACACACAATCTCGTTCTCCAACTCAAAAAGATGTTTCAATTATACTTTCATCATCGCCAACACGACAAGAAACATCATTGGACGTGACTTTCTCGAACACTTCGACCTGACCATTTGTCCAAGAACACGAGAGATACGCACTGCAGACAATCAGTTACTTACATCAGCGCTAAAACGTACGACTCGCGCCGAAGCAGCCTCATCTATACAGCTTATTCCTCCAGTTCCTCATGTACCGCAACTGGAAGATGTACTGAAACGTCACGAAGAGGAAGCGTGCCATCACAGCCCATCGTATCATCTTGTCGAAACCACTTCCTTATCCTCCACGAGCACGTCCATTGGCACCACACAAACATAAGGCTGCCGAGCAAGAATTCGCCATGCTACGTCAACAAGGCATCTGTACACGATCCAGCTCACCTTTTGCGTCGCCTGTGGTAGTAGTACCAAAGAGTGAACCAGCAACATTCAGGGTGTGCGAGGATTATCGTATTCTCAATTCTTGCACACAGTCTGATTCGTACATCCTGCCAAATCCAGCCGACCTACTCAGATCTGCTATCGGTCATGCTGTGTATTCAAAACTTGACCTGGTGAAAGCCTACTATCAAGTACCGATGGACAAAGACTCAGTATCATATACTGCACTCAGATTCACCGGAGGTGGCACGCACGAATATCACTATATGCCTTTCGGTCTCAAGAATGCCTCGCAAACATTCCAACGCGTTATGGACGAAATACTAGACGGTCTACCATTTGTAATTCCATATCTAGACGACATCCTGGTATTCTCCAACTCAATGTCCGAACATATACAACATATTGAGATCCTGTTCACACTTCTAGCAGACTATGGCCTCCCACTTCATGGCAACACATGCGTCTTTGCACAGAAATCAATTGAATTCCTCGGTCATCAAATTTCTGAAGAAGGCATGACACCTATACCTACTAAGTTTCGTGCTATTCAGGATCTACAGCCTCCAACCACCGTTCGGGCATTACGACGATTCTTGGGCAAGATGAACTACTATTCTCGATTTGTACCCTGCCTTGCCAAGATTCTGGCACCTCTTCACAAATATCTCGTGCCAGAAAGCCGTTTCGTCAAGAAATCACAACCGATTCAGCTCAACGTGGACGACATGCAGGCTTACGAGGATGCCAAAAGGGCCCTATGCAAAGCGACCATGTTACATTCCCCGGATTGGTCTCAACATTTTGAATTGATAACGGACGCATCCGACGTTGCCATAGGCGCAGTACTTCAACAATCCATCAATGGAATACACCAGCCTATCGCTTTCTATTCGCAAAAACTACAACCTCGCGAGACGCGATATGATACATTAGGAAAAGAGTTACTCGCAATCTACCGGTCGATCCTACACTTCCACACCTATCTGGATGGCCGAAAGTTCAAGATCTACACAGACCATCTTCCTCTACTTCCGATGCTCAGAGGAAAGAAAGAGTATTTATATTCACGACATGTCAACTCACAATTTACACGAATACACGAGTATGAATATGAAGTCACTCATGTCAAAGGATCAGAAAATGTGGTCGCAGACTCCCTAAGCCGTCCTGCAGATCTCTGTGCCTCAATATTGTGTCCTTCACCTATAAGCACTCAGGAATTGTAAGCAGCTCATCAAGATGATCCATCACTTCGAACATTTGATGTCAATCGACTGAAAACACTTGATTATGATAGAACTCTGCTGCAGTGTGAAATAACTGTCGTGGGCTCTCGGCCGTTTATACCTGAAAAACTCCGTCGCAAGATCTTCGAAGTCTACCATTCAACGAGCCACCCATCTAGCGAAGCATCAGTGGAAATTCTATCCAGAACGTACTTTTGGCCTGGCATGCGGCGAGATATCAAGATGTGGTCAAAACAATGTCTATAATGTCAGAAATGCAAAGTGACGAGACACACCAAAACGGCGCCACAAGTCATTCAAGTGCCCAAAGTCCGGTTTACGCACATACACGTTGATCTGGTAACCTTACCTGCCGTGAACAACATGCGATATCTACTGTCAATACGGGACCGCACCACTCGATGGTATGAGGCCATACCACTTCCAGACATGAAGCAAGAAACTGTCAGTTATGCTCTAGAGCTCAATTGGTTCGCTCGGTTTGGTGCTCCAGCTGAAGTGACAACCGATCGTGGCGCACAGTTCCTCGGCGAAGAGTTCGCAGCCCTACTGCAATACTATGGTGTCAAAAACTCCGTGGCCGCGGCTCGCAATCCGAGAGCAAATGGTTTCGTCGAAAGGCCACACCGAGAACTAAAGGCGGCGCTCAAGGCTAGCCCAGAAGAAAATTGGCTTGCGGCTCTACCGAAAGTACTCCTATCAATGCGTACAAGACCTCGTGAGCCGATCAAATGTAGGTCCGCTGAAATGGTATTTGGCGAATGTCTACGGCTGCCTGGCGAACTAGTCCGATCACGCCCTGAAACTACATTAACGATGAACGATCCGACATTTCTGTTTCCACTTCGCAGTTTTCTACAATATAACGCTCAGAATCGGCCGATCTGTCCTACACGTCAGCAACATGGTCCAATTTATAAACGCAAAGATTTTGATAGCTGCAAATGGTTCTTCGTCAACAACGATATGGATAACAGGATTCTAGCCAAACCGAAGCGCGGTCCTTATCGTGTGTTAGATCGACGTCAGAATTACATCATTTTGGAGATTAATGGCAAAGCTGAAGCGGTCTCCAAACACAGACTATCCCCAGCCGACGTTGATCCAAATGACCCGCTGTTCCGCGATGTAGACCTATCAGGCGGTGAAGAAACGATAACGCCACCACCAGACAGTCTTGCTGACAACGGACTGACGCCCGACATCTCATCAACAACCGAGCCAACTGAAGCCGTCACGCCGCCGCGAGTTATAGAAGAACCAGAATCAGTGTTGACAGAGCCAGAATCGGTTGTTACACGTATGGCAGAGCAATAACACCTCTTGTAAGGTTAACCCCCTTCATTGTGTACTAATTCTCATTGTCGGGGAGGGGGGTGTATGTAACACGCGGCTCCGCGTTACAACCCAACGACGTTCGATTTTGACAAATACAGTGCTCTTTTAGGTCAAATAATCTAACTTTGTTCTTATACAATATTTATCTTAACTGTGATTTTAGAAACATTCTATGTTAGTTTCAAGCAGTTTTAATTGAGATTTCTTGAACTGCAATTTTATTTGTAATTAATAGGGTTGTTGATTAAATATACACACCCGCACGCAATACGCATGGAACATGCGGTGGATTATTGTGTCACGGGAGATTTATTTCGCTCAGTTGGATTATTCGCAGTTTATGCAAGGGACTTACTGTTCACATTTAACTATGCCTATCCAAATTTCAGAGAACAATGGATTTTTATAATGCCATAAGTCAAAAACATAGCAAACAGTGAACTAATTATTTGTGAATTTCTATCATTGAAGTCTTTACAATTTAGTTTAAAGTCACTGATAAATATTGTCACCCTATAATTGATGGATAAAAATCGTGTAAAACCCGTCATAAAATGTACCACAAATAATAATTCCACTGTTTGCTAGGTTTTGAATGATAAAATACAAAAATCCATTGAACTATAGAGTTTTGGATAAAAGATTCAGAAACATCTGATATCATGACTAGTAAAATCATAACTGAACTGTTGTATAAAAACTGGTTAAGGCCAGTAAACTAAGTAAATCCAATGTTTGAACAAAGAGACAAATAAATCCACCGCATGTTCCCTGCGTATTGCGCGCTGGTGTCTTTTATTTTTTAAACAAAACCTTATTAAATACAATTAAAATTGCAGTTCAAGAAATCTCCATTAAAACTGCTTGAAACTAACAGAGATTATTTCTAAAATCACAGTTAAGAGAAATATTGTTTAAAAACAGAGTTAGATTATTTCACTATATTTGTCAAAATTGAACATCGTTGGGTTGTAACGCGGAGCCGCGTGTTACATTATAACTTACGCGAATTTTGTGTGCATCAGATAATTCAACGGGTGCAGCCTGCAAATCTGCATATCTGCTACAAGCAATCAACAAATTAAATAAGACCACGGAATGCATTTTGAAATATAATCACAAATGATAACATATAGAACACCGTTGAAATAGCCAGTGATAATTTCCTCAACATTATCACTAGTGTGGTCACGGCACATGCAATGAAATTTAACTAACTAACTTTGCTTAATATTCTTGAAGGTGAAACATGTGACAATGTTGTGAAAGTTAACGAGTTGATATACGATTAAACGGAGCTGAATTGCTTAAATGTTTTAGAGTGGGTGAATCGGATCGATTGTGACCGGTTGTGTTAAAGTTTTTCGAAAGGCCTTTACATTTTCGATCAAACAAATTTATCACCACGAGGAATAAAGTCTTCTCATTGTAAAAAAATTATTTCTAGCTATAATTCTTTTCTAGAAATTAGACTAGCAGATTATTAATAACTCAAAGTATTAATAAAAAGACTAAGATGGGAAAAAACTTGGAAAGACAAACCAGTAATATTGGCGAATCCTACATTATCAGTGTGCCATAATACGCGGATTTTAGCAGCATAAAAATGATGCAACAAACAAAACTACATTATTAAACCTCGTAAGCAATCGAGTTGGATTCAGATAGTCAATCAAAATTATGCGCATTTATGCAGTGTTAATAAAAAATAGTTGATATTGTGCAGTTTTATTATGAGCAAACACTTTTTTGGTAGACACGTTGCTCAGTAAGTAATGAAATAAATATAATTTTGTTTTCGTTTTCCTCTTTATATAGTCTAAATTTCAATTTAAAGACACATTTGAACATTGGTTACATTTGTTACAATTAAATCTGAAGAGCTGATTTAACCGGCTCTGTGTAGGTCATAATATAAAGGGTATGACCGATTATTTGAATAAATTTTCAATTTGAAGTATATTTTGAATATCAGGGAATATCCTATTAATGTTTGAGATTTAAAAAATTTCAAAAAGTGAACTAATCAACTGATTCATTTGTCATGATCTCATACCAATTATTAGGGAACCAACAGAACTTTCTATAGGTTTAGACCATGAACGTAAAACAAGCTGAAGAAGTTGTTTACTATAATTCTGAATGTATTAATCAGTTCAACAAATTGGATCATAAACAATTTGTACTTAGGTGGAATGAACCAGAAGTAGAAAAAAAGTGTTTTATGGTTTCTGACGTACACATTACATGTTCAGGAATTAATTGAGATCAAATTTGTAATGCCAGTATCTTTATTGGTTGGACATGTTTTATGATTATGGATACGATTTAGTTTATAGTTTCTGTGTCTAATCTGTTAAATATTTTTTTTCAAACTTATCCGCTAATTGAAATAATTCCAAGTAAGATTGGCACCCATATGCGTAATAAGATTTTTCAGCTCGTACATTGATTTCCAATTTGGTAGAACAGAATTTCTGACAATCGAAATATTTATTTATCAGGTGCAATTTGAAATGATTGATATGCAAATATATGACAACTAATAAATATATCGCTTTACAATTAAGCATGAATTGATTACACGGATGGTGGTAATAATTATTTAAATAAAGTTTGCGAGCTTGAAGTAAACACCAATCCCATTGTTTTTAATCAGTCGTCGAAAGGAGTCAGTGCGTGCAACTGGCGGTAGTTTTGCTATGTTATTCGTCGACTGGTTAAATACAATGGGATTGATGTTTACTTCAAGCTCGCAAATTTGATTTAAAGAATATATCGCTTTGTTTGTGAAGATACACACAAATCAAGAACTTCATTAATTCTCGTTTTTTTGGATTTAGAAATATATATATGAATTAAATTCAAGACAGTGGATGCAAACTCCTGTTGTTGAGACCTTTTTAAAAAGGTATTACTATTGACAAAAGTCTTCGAAGTTATTTAAAACTATGTTGCTCAGCTTTGCCCCATTCAAATTAGAAAATACTCAGGTAGAAAAACAAAACCTGCTAATTGCCAGCACAATCTCATCGTCGGAACCTCGTATTAGTATGCATTAACCACGCAAGCTTGTTGCGTTCAACCGGGTTGTAAATCGCCTGGTTATGAATGCTATCGACGGAGAATAAAAGAAATTACACAATTATTTATTTGCTAATGAGCATGTCTCAATCTGATTATCAGATAACCTTTCCGTTTTATTTTTGAACTACTCGAATTTGACCCTATCACAAAAACCGTAAGACTCCTTACCGTTTGTACTAAACTTCTGTAAATTGCCAGCCGACGAGAACCAAACAATGGAGACAAGAACAAAAATAGAATTAGCGTTTCCACAAGAAAATGTTACGTCATTAATTTCACAAGTAATTGAATTTTTCTTCCTACCTAAATCTGAACTATGTGTTGCCTATGAGTATTTGCACGTGATAAACAAACGATTAAATTTTTTAATGGGAGGCTCATGAGGAATTGAAGGAGTGAGACATCGCAACCGTAATATGATCAATGAAACCAGTCAAAGGCTCAGTTATTTTTCTTATTAATGACATTAATTTTATTAATAAAATGAGCAATCTGCTTGATGTTTGACAAAAACCACGTAAAGTAAATAAAGACATGTAAATAACTACAGAGAAATCAACATATCGTGCGTTTAATATTTCGTGTCCAACAATTCAAAAATGAACAAACGAATAAAATTATAGTGAATTTGATGATATTTTATGTTGTCTCAAACAACCAAATATGGTCTATCACATAAATTTTCCTTGAGAATGCACAAAAGGTTCTGTCTAACAAACTGCTTTTCGTGAGGTATTGTTACTGAGACACGAAAATAGTTTCCTAAAAATAGAAATATATCACAAGTGCACATAGACTGGACAATCGTTCATTACCACAGCGCTGTCCCAATCTCCCAACAGAGGAGTTTGATGTGTAATTTACCTTTTAAAATAAAGGAAACATGTTCTGAAGCCGTCCATCCGCAGCTTATATGAAAATGATGCTGGAACAAGATTTTCGATATTTTTCGAATTTTAGGTCTTCATTTCCATTCCCATCTTTATGGTTGACACAATACTCACAGAAAAAAAAACTTGTGTCAAAAATGTCTGTTTGCAAAATAATTTATTTATTCGAAAAAGCGCCTGCAGAACATAAAAATTAAACTCACTGCAATCTAACAGTTATAAACTGTTTATTTTTAGAAATCCCATGGCTGCTCATTGCATTCCTTAGACCGGACTAGTTTTTTACTAAAGAAAGCAATTAACGAGCAATTTAAACTGAACCCATCTGGTAAAGAGAAGAAAAACTCCGCAATAGCTAAAAACACTATTTATAAAAATCGCACTCCAGATCAGGCGAGATTCTAAGTATTTGCAAAGCAAAAAAAGTAAAAGGGTTATGCACATCAGAAGCCATTTTATCAAACACAATTCATAATAATCTAAGGGATAGCATAATAAATATCTTTAGAAATGCAATCTTAAATCATGAAGGATCAAGCATTATCTATCCACCGAGGAATACTGTTATTTCCACGGGCAAATATGTACTGGCTGCCGCTGTCCATCAACTTCTTGTTCCAGCGTAGCACTTGAAACCAAGTTGGATACGTTTGTAAATATATCAATGGTGCGCTCGATTTAATAGCATATAATTCTGGATTTTGCGCAAGCAACTCTTTAATTAATGAAAACATATGTCTATCTGCAGGATCCAAACGCAACCGCATGTTCAACTTTGGCGATTTTAGGACTCGGATTTTTCGGCGAGCCTTGCTTTTGGCTGCAACATCATTGGTATAAATGATCTGTCATAGTTGCCTACATAAGGGAAGCGGCGTAACTCTATGGTAGTTTCCGATTTTGGAACGTTTTAAAAGGCATAAAATGTATCCTACATTGTACTAATAACTCCGTATCTGAATGCTAATTCAATAAATTTCACCTTTTGTTGGGCCCAGGTCCACTTTTGAATGCTTAAAATTAGATTAAATTTGTCAATTGAACTCAAGATCTCCTTAATATAATACAAATGTTGATTTATCGACAGACATAGTTATGACGTAATCAATGTAATAATACGTGCATGGGATTTTTTAGGACCTGATCCATCAATCTTATACATGTTTGTGATAGTTGCATAGAACACAGAGCATTGCGGTGTGTTCATATAGATCACATTGGGATATAACTGCCGATTCTGCTATGCTTTCGTCATTGAAATGAAATTGATATATACCGATTTCAGTTTCAATGTTGTAAACCAATATCGCTGAATAGCTGCGTCTAGTATATCCTTCGCGTTAATCATGTGATACCGAGTAGGAATTGTAGCTTAGTTAAGAGCAAGATCATCATCATATGATCTCCAATTTGCCAACTTGTTGTTTACCTAGCACATTAAAAGATAATTCTGACGGACTTGAGCAATGACGAATAATACCATCCTTAGCCATCTAAAACTCCGTAACATTAGATGCACATGTCGTTTTCTTGTATAAGGGTATTGATTTGGAGAAAGCTGATAGGGTTTTTGTCATTATGTTGGATGAGTCGCAGAGTCAAAACTACTGTAATTTTTGATTGCATGAAGTAAACGCACGCCACTGCCCGTGAATGTACACACAACAGTACTACTATCTATAAGGGGTCCATGTTTTGAAAGTCCAAACATAATACTAATAAATACAGAATAATCATTACCACAAACGTCACCGAACCGTCAATTTGTCAACCAAGGTGTAAATCGAAATTTTGCCATACAGTATGTCTTCATTGATTGACCATTGAAATTCATCAATTGGACATCTATGGCACATACTATCGAAAGATTTTTATTTACACACATAACGCTGCAGCAGTTTTAGTACGGTAGCTAGATTAATCTAACAGCAAGGCTAAATCATTCCATATTAATTCAGATACCTAGCTGACTAAGAAATTGATTGGTTGATCGTTGTTATGTAAACTGATGCTTAATTTTGCGAACGCTCACGAAAAGTGAATTATAAGTGGTTTATTATGTTTAAATATTTCGTTTCGGGTTACATGTTTAATTTTTATTGTCATTAAGTTAGATAGCTGAGAAAATATTTAGTTATGTTTTTTGTTTGAAATGAGCTACTGTATAGTTTCGTGCTGTATTTTTACTGCCAATATTTTAAACGGAATAAATGTTAATTAGGTTTTAATTCTTGAATTTTGGATTGTAGGCATATTGTGTGTTTACTTTTATTTAAATAATTTGTCTATTATACTTATATATTATTCGTTGCGGAGAACAAATCTATATGCATATGTGTTTTAGGTGTTGCGCACCTCGTAACAGGTTGGTTCAAATAGGACCAGAAGGATAAATTAATGTCATAAAAGAAACGTATAATCTCATACTTAATGGGCACTCATCTGTAGGATCTGTTACTACGCCCTATATCCACTATATATTTAGCCAAAGAATGTAAGACAATTGGATGTTACGATCTCCCATACGAATGTGTATAAAAGCAGTAGTGGAATTAGCTTCATATAAAGGCTTATACAAAGCGTTTCTGAAGACAACTGACTATATATATTATATATCAAATTTGTAATGTGTAACAACATTATGGCTGCCGAGTCAGTACTTGGTACCAATAATATGGTTACCCAGTTGTTAAATGGTACCAACAAAATGGACTTCATGTTATACTAAATCTGAACAAAATTTAGAATTACAAATACTTCTGATCAACTGCTAATTCAGCAAATCCATATATTTCGGCCTTTCTCGATATCAATTGTTAAATTTCGTGGTAATCATGACGTCATTCAATCAAAAATACAATAGTTATGTACTCTTCTATTACTAGTTCCATTACTAGGTCACCTAGATTGGTGAAGAGATAGAAAGAGTGTCGAAAGAAACAATTTTCTGTTTATCATGTGAAATCGTGAAATTAGCTAGCTATAAACTATTAAAGACAAAGGATTCAATCATTTGCACAATATATAAATGCAGAAATAAATCAACTCAAGTAATTATGCGAAATAATAAGTTACGTCTTGTGTCATTTACGCAATGTATATATGCAGTTCAAACTGTATATGCACAGATACGGTGTACGATACAAATTTTCAATATACTTCCTTGATAACTGTGATACTGGAAAACGCCCCGGCTTCAAGTAAATGCCGTACGACGTCACAAGATAGCTGAGATTAGTACTGCTGGAAGCTCTTATTTGTGCCAGTATTGCACTCTCCGGCAAATGCCGAGAAAGTTAGTTAATGTAGCAGTGTCTAGAAATACTCCTAGACACTTTAGACCAGCTCTGGTTGACTGCCTGTTGTTCCTTCTGTTGTGGCGTTGACATCAGTGGCGAGAGACTGTGTGAAGACTGAGTATTGTATCATTCAAGATCTGCGACAATACAGTGGTAACTGGCACACGTGAAGGTCCAATAAGTAGATTTTGCTCCGTCTCACTAATTGTGCTTTAGCAAGATTGGCGTGACTGAAATTGACACTGTGTGAAGCAAGTCCAGTAGTCAGCGTAGGTGAAAAGTCAGTATGTCTGGAGACAGCACGCACATGTGGTGCACAGAAGCTGGCAAACGTGAAAACTGTCTGGCATGGTAAATTCACCGTGCTTAAATAGCCTGAAATCGAAAGCTCAAACGCCATTGATTAACGGTAAATTTTGCTTGTTTTAGTTGGTGCCGCGTAAATTAAATTCGAATTTCATTTACGCAATATGTCGTCAAATTGTTCTTGAGCCGTTACATAAGTTTCCCCTCTAAAAACATTCTTCTCAGCGAGGCTTGATAAGAAATGTTTGGCAGAGTTCAAACCAAGTTATGCAACTGGTTATTATTCTGCCCATGGCTATAAAAATATACCATAAATGCTGGGCTAAAGTATGCTTGTTGATTGCTTCAACAATGATATGATGCCAAGTAACCACTAGGAATTGCTACACAAATTGTTAGCTATAGAGGCCGATCATAAAGTGTGAGGCAAAATAGACCAGTGTAAGGTTTGGGAGCCGCAGCGTTAGGATTTCAAAGTAGAATGCCACTGAGGTTGAAAGGTTTAAGTTGAAACCTGGACAGGCTGAATGACCGTGAATGTGTTTAAATACGACCAAAGTAACTAGTATGTACTCGACGTTGTGGTCATGATATTCTTAGAATGGTCACTGTGCAACTGATGAAGTTGATATATGCATTGAAAGTGGCTTGTACCATGATAGGAAATCAATATCTACTTAGTGTTGCTGCACAAGGCTTTAGTTCTAATTTGTTAGTCATACAATAATAGGCAGTGTGAGCTCAGGTGTGAGCCATACGTTGCAATGTAAAAATATATACATGAAAATCAAAAGGTAACGACAAAAAGTGTACACTAACATTGCTACATTAATGTTAGCTAAGAGCAGCTGGTTATACCACGTGAGACAAGTGAGTGTGATAAGAAAAATGAATCATGTGGATTCATAGAGGTCATGTTGTGTGACATAGGGTGCAAGTGGTGCGCATAGAGTAAAATATTTGATACATAAAATAAAGAAAAATAATGTTTAAACAATTGTCAGTTATGCGTTATGCAAAGCAATCTAATGCTAGGTTTAGATTGTAAACAGATAGAAACTGAGACGTGTGTAGAAGGTTATATGTTTCCAGGATCAGGCGGTTTGATTAACGGTTTCAACCTGTCTATGCTTACTGATGTCGGTGTAGCGCCTTGCATAATAATGAAGTATTTTGGTTAACTGAGCAAAATCGGGTAAGGACCGCGATATTTTGGTTGTAGTGGTGCGACAGCATTATTGTTGCGAACGAGTACTCTCTTGCAGCTGTGGAGCTGTGGTTGAACGAAGACTGGACGAGGCGTGTGTCTCGGCTGCTGTTCAGACATGTTACCGAAATGAAGTCGAAGGCGAGTAGCTTCGTCTTGTGGGTCATCTTGTGCCGGTAGTAGACGTGGGAGCTGACTAGGCAGGCGTAGATCCATGCCATACAAGAGTTGTGACGCAGACGTTTTAATGGATTCACGAGTACGGGAACGCATGGCAAGCAGAACTAAAGGTAGTGCATCGACCCTGTTGCCATTAAAGGAGGAGGATGCTAAAGCAGCTTTGAGTTCTCTACCATACCGTTAGCTTGAGGTTGATAGGCAGTCGTCTGGTGTAAGGTGCATCCCATGTACCACAACTTGGTTATGAAACGATCTGATGAGAAGCAAGTGCCTCTACCAGTGATGACCTCATTCACAACACCATAATGGGACATCCATGCAGAAATAAAATCGTTTGTTACTTCGTCTGCAGAAATGGTGCCAAGAGGTAATGCCGCAGGCCAGCGTGCAAATCTATCAATCATAGTTAGAAGGTAGCTGAAACCTTAAAATTTGTCAGATGAACTATGTCGATGTGGACGATGGCTAGGCGAGTAGTAGTTTGGAAATGTTGCAACTTAGAACTATTGTGTCGTGTGATCTTGTTTTTCTTTCAAATGGCACACTCGGAGACCCATCGTTTAGCGTTCTGCCTAAACGATCTGTGAGAAGTCGAACAGTCGCTTTGCTTCCTGGGTGAGAAATTGAGTGAATTGAGTCGAAAACTTTTCTCTAAACGCTGGTCCGCAGAACTTGCTTACTGGGCTGCGTACCCGTAAAGTAAACAATTGATAAGCCTTCCCAGAAACGGCATATGAAATTGGTTGGGTGACGGGCTACTGATCTTTGAATGTGAATGACACCGCCCTGTTCCGTTCGCAGGAGGGATGACGTTAGTGCAGGTTCACTGAGTGTCACGGAGTTGAAAGTGAATGGCGACGGCGTAGGTGGTTGTACAGTGTGATCTTTTTTTCTGGAAAATGGCACACTCGGAGACCCATCGTTTAGCGTTCTGTCTGAGCCTGTGACCCCAGAAACTATCTGTAAGAAGTCGGACAGACGCCTTGCTTCCAGGGTTAGAAATTGAATGAATTGAGAGGGAAACATTTCTCTGAAGGCTGGTCGGCAGAACTGGCTTGTTGGAATGCGTATCGGTGAAGTAAACAATAGCTAAGACTCCCAGTGCCGGTATATGAACTTGGTGGGGTGACGAGCTGTGAGTGTCACCGCGCTGTTCCGTTCGCAGGAGGGATGGCGTTAGTGCAGGTTCACTGAGTGTCACGGAGTTGACAGTGAATGGCGACGGCGAAGGTGGTTGTAGCGAGACGTCTGGCCTGGAAAGGGCATCTGCAATGAAGTTTTGTTCGCCCTTGACGTGAAAGATGTCAAATTGCCATTCGCTTAGACGTGAAAGCTGTCTTTCCACTCTGGCAGGGTACTTGGCGATAGTTGAAGTTGCGTTTCGAAGTGCGCTAACTAATGGTGCATGATCTGTGAAAACAACAAATCTGCTACTGCCAATGATGCTGATAAAATGGCGCACTGCGTCGTGGATGGCGAGGAGTTCTCGACCGAAAGTGTCGTATCTCGTTTCTACTGGTTGGAGAGTACGCGAGTAGAAACTGATAGGCTGCCAAAACTCCGTCGATCTCTTGTTCCAACGTGGCTCCAATAGCGAATTCAGAAGCATCTGTCGTGAGTAGAAATGGTCGTTGAAAATCTGGATGCGTTAGCATTGTAGCATTTGCTAACGTGTTGATAGCGATTCGAAGTAATTACTCCTCTTCAGATAACCAAGGAATGATGGAGTTCTTTCTAAGTCCTTTTCGATTACGCAGGTACCTACACGAAGGATAAAGTTGTCTGGAAATGCTAGAAGGTAGCTTGCGATAGTAATTTAGGACTCCCAAAATTTTCTGCAACTCACTATGACTTCGGTGACTTGATGTTCTTGATTGAATTCGCCTTCGACGGCAAAGTTTGAATTCCTTGTGGTGTGGTACGATGCCCTAGGAAATCGATAGATGTAGTTCCAATCTGCGTCGTTTCACAGTTGATCTTGAGTCCGTGGTTTGATAATTGCAAGAGGACATGTCGTAAATGCTTGACATGAGATTCTGAGTCTGGACTGAATATCATTATGTCATCGAGATACTACATATATTAAGCGGCATCGTCGCAAAGTATGTTATGCATTAATCTTCGAAATGTCTGCGTAGAACACTTTAGTCCAAAAAGCTTGTAAAGCGTTTCGAAAGGCCAAATGGAGTGATGTCCGCAGTCTTTTCAATATCTTCTGGCGCTACAGGGATGTGGTGGTAGACTTGTCTGAGGTCAATCACTGAGAAGGAAATTGCTGCCGTTGAGTTTTTCAAGTAAGGTGTTAATATTGGGAATAGGATATGCATCAGATTTTGTCACTGAATTTAACTTGCGGTAATCTCCGCAGACTCTGTACGATCCGTTTGATTTAAAGATTAAGTGCAGTGGTAACGCTCATGAACTTTTTGATAGTCTGATGATTCCCTCTTCCAGTAACCTTAAAAATTCCTCTTTGGCAGCCTTCAGTTTAGCAGGGACCAGTGGTCGCTTCTTCAGTGCAATAGGTTGTCTTTCTGTGACGATATTGAGCATTGTGTTGGAGGCTCGTAGCTCTGATTAGCTGAGAACAAAAAGCGACTTGTGTTCTCGTAGAGCTGCTGATATCTCTGCTGATTGATGCACTGGGTTTGGCTGAATGACTTGTAACACCTAACGCTCGGAAGCAAGTGTCCAAGAACTTTGCTCAAGTCCAGTGGAGGAGTCGATGGTCTTTTGATTGGCTGGTTATTGCGTATACAAACAGAGTCAATCGGAATGTTAGATTGTAGGAGATTGCTTCCTAGTGGCGCCGTTGATGCCGTTGATGCGCAGAAAGTATGATCTTCTTCCTTCTGCACCATACGTTTCCCGATCATGATGCACCACTGTGCCTGTTTTCTGAGGTCTGGCCCGACAACTGTGAATTCTTCCGAACAGCAGAGACAGATATGACATGAATAAAAAAACTTCTGGCGATCATAGCATCAGTTCTATGGGCCATATCTATTAAAAGATTGCGAGGGTCTAGATCGCCGCCTACTGTTATTTCGTGTTTTGAGTGTAAAAGTGGGTCGTTCGCTCACCTAATCAAGCTCGGATTTCCCTATGGATAATCCTTCTAGAACTTTAGCCATGTTCGCTATTGTCCTCTCTAAAGAGATCCTATCATCCTGCGTTGAAGGACAAAAGGATAACGAATTGAACTTACGTTCCAAAACCATAAGTTATAAATCTCATCTCTCAGATAAGTCATCTATTAAGAAAGTGTTGAGAAGCTGTCTGGCGAACAATTTTAATGACTTGGGAATATTGTTAATAAAAACCACCTTTGCCTGATGATCAGAAATATTAGTTTTATAACAACGTTTCCGCAATTCCCTTAAAATCTCTATGTTACCAATGTTTGGCATGTCTAACTGCGTATATTTATTCATTATCTGCTCAGATTCAGTGGGAATCAGCAAGGATTCTACTTTATTTTGGAGGCCAAAATGGGATTTGGTAGTTTGCTAATGGTCTCAAGCTTCGGATAAATCCGTCGCTGCAATTCTGACGGTAATTTAGCGGAAACCTTTGACAGTTATTGATGACTGTCATAATCTGGAAACAGAGAGAAAGCGGAGTTTACGCGCATAAAGAATAGTTCGCTATCTCCTTCCCAAACAGGAACATAAATATCTAATATTGGACCTGAAATTTTAGCAATATTACGGGATCCTAAAACATAAATTTACAAGCGTATATACAAATGTATAAAAATATGTGAATATAACAAAACGCTTATCATAATCTGCTTCCACAGTTGGAACTGCTGAGATGAGCTTCAGAATAAATGTGCTTTCACAAAATCAAAAATTGACGACCTCAGTTTTTACAGTTTGGCCTAGTTTGTTTGTAGAAGAAAAATGTTTTTGAACTCCTAAATTCCCCTCAATACAATCTACTTCCTGGCAAATGCTGAGAAAGTTAGGTAGTTAAGCAGTGTCTAGAAATACTCCCAGACATTTGAGACCGGCTCTGGTTGACTGGCTGGTGTTCCTTCTGTTGTTGCGTCGAAATCAGTGGGCGAGAATCTGTGTGAAGGCTCAGAATTATCTTCCTGAAAATCTGGTGACTGGCACACGTAGAGGTCCAAAAAATAGATGATCGAATTCTTTGCTCTGAAAAAATGGCTGACGACAAGTTGATACAGCATAAATAATGCTAATCTAGAAGTAAGCGTAGACGAACAGGTAATGTGACGCGATAGAGCAGCACACGTAGTGCACAGTAGAAATCAAACGTGCTAATGACAAGAATGGTAAATGCTCTTTCCTTATATAGAGTTGAAAATGAAACCTTGCACGTCATTGGTTAACGGTAAATTTCACTTGTTTTAATTGGAACCACGTAAATGAAATTGAAATTTCATTTAGGCAATATGTCGGCGAATCGTTCTTGAGCCGTTACATTAGCCTGATAAAAGGTAATCTGTATTAATGTTTGTTGAGGTTCTTTTCAGAACCATTGTTTGTTTCTAATTTTTTAATGTTAAGCCATGCATATCCATACAAAATCATTACAATATCAGGTATTTTGCGCTCATATAAATTAATTGTTTCTTTTGTTTTACAAATTGGCGTTAATTTTAATTTTCATAAATACATTACTGCGCATATTCCCTGTTATATTGTTCTGTGCTATGGAATTAAATGACTTCTTAATACCAAATTAATGCATCATAAAAATTAATATTATGCCACTGTTTCCTAAAAAGCAGTCAGAGTTGGCTCGGAAGCGACTTGATCATAAACTATATGTAGTAAGTTTTTTGAAAATCTCAATTAATAAAATCTAGTAGGATTATTGAGCATACGCAAATAAAACTAAAGCATGTCTTCATATATAATGATTCTTTATATTACCAGATAAATTGATAGTTTTAATTCGCGTGAATGCTGATCATCCCATTTTGGTCCGACTGCGAATGTCCATATTTGTAGAGACCCATGTCCAATAAATCACGGCATACCTCTCAGTTACGAGTTCCGCACTTTTCTGAATGTTGCAACACTTGGTATATTATACTCTGGTCGATTCACTGCGAATGACATTCCAAAATGGCCAGTCGCGCCTTTTATACGTTCCCCAGCCGTGGAGGCCCCTAACCTATTCGTGTCTGTGAATCCCATAGATGCCAGATCGTGTTCAGTCCTATAATTAACAGTAGAATCTGATAAGCTTGTATTTTCATTCACATCTGCTAAATTCATACCTGTCATGTCTTGCGCTAATTTGCTAGTGTCCTCAAATTTAAGATGAGCTTCCATATCGATCGAATTTAATTATTAAATTGACACTTAATTTTAGGCAATCGCAATGTGAAACCGTTCCCGTTACAAAACACCCGAACAAAGAATCTGGAAAGAAATAGACGCGAAAACAGAATTATTAAATTACCTGTTCCAGAACGTCCCCAAATACATTGCACTCATGTAAAAATAGAAGAAAGTGCCCCAGCAGGCGTATATTGTAGAAATCGAGTCAGACTTTAAATGAAGAAAAATGAAACAGTAGCAGCAAGCCAAGTAAGATTTCAACCAATCGAGGACAGTAATGCTCGAGATACTGAATGACACACAATTCAAAGTCAGTATTTAAACAAAAGAAAGTTCTAGAAAAATATAAATAAATTCTTTTTAAATAAAATTCGTTTCAATCAACTAAGGTGGTTAAATTTATCAGTTAATGTCACTTTAGTTTTGGCGGAGGAATTATCTTTCTCCACAGCCTTTCATAATTTGAGACTTGCATATTATTGAATAAAAGAAAAGTTTTGGAACTGGCAAATTGGAGAAGTATTTGTCGGATTGTAATCGGACTCGTAGTCGACTTAGTATGGGATTATTTATTTGACAAGCGAAACCCGACTGAAATATATATTTATTTCATTGTACCCTTCCTGTGTGCAAAAACAAAAAGAAATTTTATCAGATATAAGAAACATTTCTTTCGCATTGTCTTCTTAAATATCTACTAATGAACATATCTTTATATATAAATCAGAAAGAAATATGTAAAAATATACATAAAAATACATATTTCTATCTTGTTTTGCTTTCCAATTTATATATAAAGATATGTTCACTAGTAGATATTTGAGAAGACAATGTGAAAGAAATGTTTCTTGTATCTGATAAAATTTCTTTTTGTTTTTGCACACAGGAAGGGTACAATGAATTTTATTAAAGTTCGCATTTCAAAAGAATATATTCATTTACTTGCCGATTCTCGCATTTAATGAAAAGGCATAACTTCCGATAAAACAAGTGTATCAAAATATTATTGACATTAATAAAGTTAGGAGCCAGAAAATAAACGTTTTATTTAATAATATATAATCTTCATCTCCGAGAGCATGTTACGCAGAAATTCAATATTGAATTAGATGTTGAAAACGTGTTGATGCTTTCGTGTATTAGTGCTGTTGAGAATTATTTGTATTTCTTAATTTTGATGAAATTTCATTTATCTTGAAATACATTTTGTTGATATTAAGTACCGACTCAAAAACCCGTTACATGCTCGATATATATTATTTAAGAAATTAAACATTGAATTAGAAGGGGAAATCCTGTTTATGCTTTCATTTATTAGTGTTGTTGAGAAGTAGTTGTATTTCTTAATTTTGGTGAAATTTCACTTGTCTTGAAATACATTTTGTTGATACTAAGTACCGACTCGAAAACCCGTTACATGCTCGATATATATTATTTAAGAAATTAAACATTGAATTAGAAGTGCATATATATTGATTCTCCGCAACAAACACTATCTAAATGTTTATGCTTTTGCGATCGGTGTTGTATTATTGTATATTTTGTGTGAGCAAAATAACTGTTCGAAGGTGTGTGTGTAATTTGAGATGTAAAAATAAAACAGCAGTGTTCGTAATTACTGGAATACTATTGATTATTTTAATCGTTAACATGATGAATTCTCGATGATTGTTGTTTCAATCACTTTGTCGCCATGAGGATGTTTGACTTGATAGACCCACATTTGTGTTGACTAGCATATGGTACCTGCACTTCGATTCATAATAACGGTTTAGGCATTAATCTTCCCTTGCAGAGACTTTTTCAGTGTAGTTGCTGATAATAATAATAATAATACATTTATTTGGCATCAAAGGCCAACTGGCAGACCATTGAGATAACAAATCAAGGGTAGGATATGTGGAGGTGAGTGGAATTGTGACTAGCAAAGTATTTGATGGCAAGGGGTTTGGGAAGGGAAATGTTATCAAAAACGTCAAGATAGTTCAATCATAATACGGAAGATATGATATTATTTTTTCGTCTGTGAACTTTAAATATGTAAAAGTAAATCCTGAAATTTTTTGCCGATTTGGATTATATGTACCTTGATCTTTTGTTGATGATAATTAAGAACAATCTCTAAATCTCGGGGAACAAAGAAAATAAATGGTACAAGTATTAGTTTAAACATATTATTTAATAAAAATCTTTAGATTTCGTTAATATTAATAATGATTTGAAAAATGAGCTTTTAATAGTCGTATTTGTGTAATATTGTCGAGCTAGATCTATTAAGTTTTAGTTTACATCAAATTTAAAGCTATCGGGATTTCTTTAGTGTATTTTGCTAGAAAAATTCCGAAATAAGTTGTGAAATTATTATTATCATCATCGTACCCAGCCATACAATAGTAAAAAATGACTAATGTTTCACTGCCATATATCAATAAAATGTGAAAAAATAGATAAATAACGACAGAAATAAGATTTTAGACAAATTAATAGTAAGGTTTACGAGAGAGAAGGAATACCTTTCTACTATGAGTAAATTTATCAGGATAACTCACAGAAATGAGGCAAACTAAACCTCTCCACAACACCATTATGGCCAAGTTAGCATTAGGGCAAGGCAACATCGAGGGAGGTAAAGTTTTGAAACATCCATTATGGAGGTCAAATTGTTTAATTTATATTTGTATTTTAATTAAAGATATTGCTGTTCTTCTAAGACATTGTGACTGAAGGTTAGCATCAGCGAGATTTGATGACTGGTACAAAATAGAAAATGTACGCCTCAGGATGTATGCATGGAGTCTTTCCAGTTTGTCAGATAGTGTATTGATTGTGTGGTTCCAAATACTGGTTGTGCATTGGTCCTTATACGTCTTAAACAGTATAAGCCTAAACTCAGTTGCCTTTGTTTGCCTTGACTGTAATGTCAGAATTACTCCTATGTATGTTCGTTATCTCTTTGAGGAGTGATTTCCCCAAGGTATCATCATCATCATCATCATACACAGCCATAAAAAACCAAAATTGTCTTTTGTTTCACTGCCATATAACCAAAAGAAGCGAATATTGTAATTCGCATTGTTCATGGTTAAAGGTATAGTATGTCGTAGGTGAGTAATACATTCATACCGAATTTTAAGACGATTTAGATGTAATGATTTGAAGTGACAGGTGTTGAAGTGTACAGTGGATACGCTGTAAGTCTTCTTGAATACTTACCAAAGCTTGAGCTTTATTTCTTTGGTTGTTTGGATAAACAAGTGTGGTGTCATCCGAAAATTTGATAACTTTGCTATGGTTAATTGCATTATTTATTTAACGGAATAAAATATCTAAAAAGCTGCTCCAAATTCGAACCCTGTGGAACTCCAGCACTGATGGGCCGTGAACGAAATGATATTACGTCTAGTGTGACGACGAATTCTCTTTGTAACAGGTATTTAAAAATAAATTCCAGTGTGTTTGTGCATTAGTTTATGTTGGCAAGTTTTTGAACGATTTTGTGTATGGATATTGTATTAAAATTCTTCAGAGATGTCTTGAAATATTACAATAGCGTCGTTGTTTAAGGATAGAGAGAGAGGTAATCTCGATCTCATAAACAATGACCGCATGATGGAGCAAAAATACGAAAACTGAAATCGGGCACGAAGTAACAATGAAAGTACACTAAAGGATTTAATAGTAATAATAATCATAATATTTTATTTTGAAACAAAGATCATCTGGCCCGAAAATTGAAAAGATAACGTTACAATTATACTGTAGGATTATGTATGCGTGGGTGAAATATTAACAAGATATTGATTTTCGATAATGATAAGGGTAGAGTAGGTAAAAGTTAAGATATGAAGTAATTTCAGAAACTTTTTAGCTGTTCCTCTTGAAGAAAAATATAGTTAAAATGACGGATAAAATCGATTAGAATAAAAACTTGAAAAGAGCCCTGTTTCAACAAGCACTCTAGTGAGGTAAGCTTTGTAAGAATGCGAAGAACGAGCACTAGACAGCGACGACACAATCTCATCGTATTCCGCTGTGTTTCCATTAGAGTAGCTGAAATAGAATGGAAGAATTTAGTAAAGAAAACAAGGCATATCATTAAACAATTGTATGCAGTAATTATTGGATAATCTTTGATCTATAAAGTCACTAGTATTTTGCCTAAGATAGAGTCTAAACGAAAACATTTAATGACCCAAAACGTACGAAGAGGCTAGATATTCAAATCGGCAATAAATAGTATTACGGGTACACAAGTTGCGCTCCGAGTCAGTGTGCTTGCATAAGATTTTGCAAAACAAAATCAGATTAACCACCTTCCTAAACATTTTCTGTGGTATGAGTTTTGTCTCCGTTGTTAGTTCGTTAATAACATATGGCCATGGATAAGCGATAGACATTTTTTTAATGTTAAGGGTGTAGTTAGGTTGACCTGAAGAGTTCTAGTACTTGTATGGAAGCTAAGCTAAGATAAACAAAATTTGATAGCTAAAGGGAAATTAAGACATTTTAAACGAAAGAGATAACTTGTGCCGACTGAACCATAGAAATAGGAGATTTGTAAGAAGCAGGCGCTCTCTGTATATCGAGAAGCGATCTGTTCCATGGCATAGGAGGAGGCCAAGGTGAGGGGCCATAAACTTTATTGAAATAGAATACGAGGAGCAGGACGTAGATATTGAATAAATGGAGTCACAGAATTGGGTTTTGTGTCTTACAGCAGACAAAACGGGCCTATTTAAAGACTTGTAGTGAGAATTATAGGGATGTAGAAAATGGATACCTAGAATGACCGAGTTAATCGTCTTAATATCTAGGTGAAAGCTTGCGTTCAGATACGTGGGATAGACTTTGACCCAAGTGTCATTAAGCAAGTCTTATCTGGATTGGGTTTAAGAGCGATTATGCCAAGCGGAGAGTGAAGTGAAGATGATAGATGAGGAAGAGCTGGGCGAGGCTAGATTGCTGAATAAAATTACCATCTAATCATTATATTTAAATAGATTTAAATGGTTATCCGCAACCTGCATCTGTGCAAATGTTAGGTTTAAAAGTATAGGGCAAAGTAATGAGCACTGGATAACTCTAGCTAGAATGGGAGCTGATCTCGAATGACCATTGACTACTCCTACAGCCGTAGACCGGTTTCAGAGATAGAAACTGATAAGCTAAAGGTCATTACCGCATATGTCATTCCTGAATAATTTGGATACAATCACTGAGAAAGATACTGAGTCGAAAGTCTTGGAGATATCCAGAAAGGGGAGAGTGTTCTCATGTTCTTCGGTTAAGGACACTATCTAATTTGGTGAAAGAAAAATGTCTATTCGGAAGGTCATGTTGATTGTCTAAAGGAGACAAACTGTCTTTTGACTTAACGAAAGGATAAAACTCGTTATATTTTATCCTGTTAAAAAGTTTAATGAACGGCGGAACAATAGAAATTGGGCGGAGATATTTAAATGAGGATATTGACGAAATGTCTTTCTATTGGACAGGTGAGATCATCGACTTAAGCCGCTCTTGAGGAAGATAGGTAACTTCGAGACATATTTTGACAAGTTCGGCATTCCTAGTAAAGTGGTTCCAACCTAGGAAAGCATTCATCGAATAGATGTTTGAGCTTAATGTCGTTGACTTATTGAACGACCATGGCCGGCGAGGCATGGAACTAATACAAACTCTTGGTGTCCCCGTCATTTAGCATCCTAGTGGATGGAGTGGATATAGAGTAGGTATTTACAATATTAGCTGAAATAGTCGTTAGCGAAGCTGGTGTCATCCGAACCCGAGAAGTTAATTTTTTTATTTTTTTGGACTTAGAGAACAGTTGGTTCTTAGTGTTTGTCAAATTCTGGCGAGATTTATGAGCCATTCGGATACATTTTTTTGACGCAAAGCGCTTGCTTATTGATAATTAGTTTAATATGATTATCAATACGTCGGATTGCGAGAGTGCGGACTAGTGACGAGGTGCGTAGTCTTGAGTTACATGCCAGGATGTCGCGCACCTTAAATCGAGCGCTTAGCTCGTTTCTTGTATGTTTGTCCTGAATGGAGGGAGCAGATCTTAAGCGGGATGATAGGGCATCATGAACCTGGGAAAAGCACGAGGATAAGTTTTCCGGAATGATTATGCCTCTCAAGATAATTGTATCATAGAGTCTGTTACATTTCCAAATCAGTAAAATTCCTGAATGTTTTTATAATCTCCCTTTGGGTAGAAGATAAGAGGTGGATAAGAAAAGAATTCTTGGTAGAATGGCATATTGCCGATAATTCAGGGGCTTGTTCAGTTATACGCAGTAGCAATGTGCTGTCACGCTTTAATTTTATTTTCCTCGCCAAAATAAAGATGGATCGCCATTTTCCTGATTCATTCTCATCATTGTTGAGTCTTCTGTGTGAAGATGGTAAACACACGACTCTTGCCAACAGAGACATCTTTTAGATGATGGAAATTATGCCCCGACTACTCGATTATGTCGGAGACAAACTCATCTTTCGAAAATCGAGAGAAGGACCGAACTAATAGATTGCGTTTACTGTGGTTGCGAATGGAAACATTTTGGGCAACTCAATTGATGGAATTATTTGTATTGTACAACAAGTGTGGCCGTAAAGTGGATATAGGAAGGTTCCCAAACAAAGCTCTTTTAGACCCATGACTTTTTGCATGACTGACCGACCGTGCTATTAGCTTTTGAATTGCGGTTGTCGAAGTATTAAAAACCAGCGCAAAAATAAAGCGTAAGAACTAAATCTATAATTAATCTTTATATGAGGAGTTTTTGACCTCTACGCAAGAACATGAGTACGTAATAAGAGTAAGAGTAGTTTAATTTGCTCACATATAATCTTCCGCTCCAGGAGAATTTTTTCACACAAGTCCATCATTGAGATTGAAGGTGAAAACGTTTTTTGCTTTACCTGAACGAATGTTATTTAATTGTAAATGTTTTTTAAATAGAAAGAACGTGTTAAAATCGTTTGAATGCTAAAAAACGATCTTTAGGCTTCGACAAGGAGTATATTGTCCTTACTCAAGACTCGCATATTAGATTTTTACGCATTGATTGGTTGAATCTTGGCTTGATTGCAAACGCCTTTTGTATGTCTGAACAGTGTAGAGGCTCTATTCCCCCCGTTGATCGAACGCCTCTCGATCACCAGCTATGTTTCTGCCTGAGTTTGTGTATAATTTCGGGTCTCAATTATTCAGAACTCCGAACAGAGGTTGAAATCTCAAACTTGTCAGCTGAACCCATAAGACTAACTTCTTTAGTTCATCGGTCACACCTCCAGTGTCCTTCTCTTTAAGGCGGGCATCACTGATAATACAAAATTAAGGGCTAAAAAATTTTATAAGTGATCATATTGTTGAATTTGATATGGAATCGTAATTCACTTCCCTTGAACCTGAATGGCCTTTTAACACTCTGAAGTCAACCGTTTTAGAAGTGTCTGATTCTTGCGGCTACCACAATTTCTCAGTAAGGCAGAACGGCCTTATTCATTACCTGAATTATATTTTACAAGTGTCAAATTTTTAATTATAATACAATAGAAGACCGTATAATCGGCAGCTACAGACGCTCTCTACAACGTATAGCTTGCTAAAACAAAAATGCGGAAACTGAAACAATGCACCATTTAATCAAAGAATGTTCCAAAACATATTTAAATATTTTGTTTTTAATCTCTCGGCCATTTTTTTCTGCGCGACAATTGATAGCACTCGTAGGTTTGTAACATCTTGAATCCTTCACATTTCCAGGTGCACCGATTTTTGGCCTTTATTGATTGTTTCTCACTTGTCCCTTCATTTTGAGGTCCTCTTTCAGCTGCTTGTGTGAAAAAGACGTTGAAACAAGGTTTTCCGAATTTTCGGGACATTTCTAGTCCCATCATCAGAGACGACACCATACTTACAGGAAAAAAAATTTTGGCAAATGCGGTTTCCTCATTCAAGGCAGATCTATTTAAAATTTAGTTTAATTTCTAAAATATTTTTTTATTTTCTGCCCTAATATCCGGTCTTGATACCTATTCTCTTATACTCACATTTATGCACAAACTTACCCACGTCACTCCCTTTCATACAACAACCTATATTCACATGTGTACTCTACTAAAGTGACATTAATAGAATACCTATAAGCAAACCCCAATGGATTGACATAGACGCATATCCATGATGTCTGGACTTTTTTATTTACTTTTTCGGAAGCGTAGAAGGGTCAACAAAATCTTTTATTTTAATCATATTGCGGTAATCCTCAAATTCTCGGTTTAACTTATCTCATCCTGTGTGCAATAGGTTATAGAGAGAGGAGGTTAGTAAAACTGTTGAAAGAATATAGTATTATTCTATCGTTTGGACAAGACCGAATTTGGAGCCTACACTAACGAATCGTTTCTGAAACCAAAATGAATTTAATTATCAATTAAATATCTGTAGCTAAATTATATATATATATATATATATATATATATATATATAATTACATGTAAGCAACTAGGTGGGTTCCTACGAATCACCTTGGGTATATAATATATTAGCAATATCTTTTATATTTTACTTTAATTTTATTATTTACTTAATTATATTTATTTATAACAACATCTTATATATAAATAATAATAATAATAATAATACATTTATTTGGCATCAAAGGCCAACTGGCCCGACCATTGAGATAGCAAATCAAGGGTAGGATATGTGGAGGTGAGTGGAATTGTGACTAGCAAAGTATTTAATAGCAAGGGGAGGGGTTGGGGAGGGGAAAAG